>JAYKKM010000231.1:1055000-1337500 GCA_035772405.1 Chrysogorgia sp. JL179-B06
ATATCGACCTAAAATAGAAATACAGTAAATGTACTTTAATAGTTTACTAGTAATGAATTTTACAAGCAAATTTAGCAAAATGTTTGAAAATATCTGCATAATTTATTTTCATTACCACAAATAGTCACAAGTAGGCACTTTTCATCATTTATGGTTTCTTCAAACTCACTGTTGCCACACATTTGACACTTCATTTGGGTACAAAATGGAACTTTTCTCTCTATTGATTAATTATAAATTAAAGTTAAACAAATCATTCTCATTCACAGCTTATCAGCATCATAATCGTTTTCATTTTCAAATCCATTATTTTGATACACGTTCAATATTTAAACACGCTTAACAAAACTTACTACAATCCTGTAAAGTGCCATCTTTATTACAGCAAACTTCAGAGGGAACTGGCTGGAAATACCCATCAGCAAAAATATCTCTATCATGAAGAGGTAGCAATTTGTGAACAGCAACATCACAGTCACTGCAAATAATAAGGTGAACCCCACATTGATGGCATCTTATAACAGCTCTGTTTTTATGGCATTTCATACAAGGACCATTTGGTTTGCCTTCACTCTTCAGCATTGCTTCAGCTAACTGAACTCTTGCATTTTCCCAATCTTCAATGAGAAGATCCACTCGTTTACTCCAGGAATGCTGAGTAGATTTGTGTCCATTTTCCCCAAGGAAATCTTCACACTCTTTTACAATTTCATCAAGGTTATCTTTCCATAAATAATAGCAATAAAAATAATATATATGTAATTACTAAAATTTGACATGTTGCAGAACCAAAATTTATCTATCAACATTATCAATAATTGGTGACAAAGTGTGATAGAATACAAACGATGCTTGGGTAACAAAATTTAAGATACTGTTAATTATGTAGTGTCGGCAGGGTACCTTCCATGTCATTTCCACACTGGAGATATATAGTGCTTATCCTTTATGCTGTTGTGCACAATGTTCACAAAGTCCACCCAAATACTACAGTATACAGTATGGTTGCTAAAAGCATTATATTTCTGAAAAATAATTATATTCCCTGAACAGAGTACAGTACATTCATAAAAATACAGTAAATTGTATACAGCATATATATACTGTAGTGTAGTACTGTATTTGTAAATAAAGCTGTATTGGTCCACAAAACCTACCTGCATCGGCATCAATAACGCTAGTTGCATCATGTAAACTTTCAACATCATCACTGTACATAGTTTCTAACTTAGTGGCCTCATTGGTACCTGGGACTGAATTCGACGGTCGTCTTTCTAAAATTAAAAGATATTAACGGATCATTAGGCTACTGTACTTGTAATTTTCGAAAGGAAATTCTTTCTGACGGTTAGTTCGTGCCACAGTTTCACAGAAAGAACACAGGTGACAGGTTCGTATAAACTTCTACTATTTATAGTACTATATAACCTTTGGCTTTGTAGTGAGTTTTTTTAGAAGAGAAGACTCGATCTCCAGTTTCTTCATCCCTTTGAAAATGGATGACCATTCCAGCTGGACCTTTCTTTTTGGCAGGTTTAGGTTGGCTAGATTGGACGACATTCTCGAGTTCGGCAACCAAATCCTCAAGAGAGTCTTTTCTTTTGCTTTTCCTACGACGGCGTCTACAAAAATAATTCGCAAATCCAGTAGAAAAGAATAGCGATAACAAACCTTAAGTTTAACCTTTACAAGCAAAAGATCAAACACTTTAAATAACAAGATAAACTGAAATAGTCCTACTTTAAAATTTACCTAAATCGCGATGGTTCATCCGCCATATTGAACCTTTGATGCGCAGAAGATACAAAAGTTAGGATTTGTAGAGTCGCTAATGTTTTTAACATAATCATAAATATAGTGCCATGTTACGAATTTAACATTAATATATTCAGTCTCTGCTTCAAGGTAAACGTTTTTGTAGTTGTAGACCTTATAATATTTTTGGTAAATAAATTACTTGAACCATGGATAGCTAGTAAAATTAATTTATTTCACTATCCATGCTTGAACTGGTGAATCGCTCAGTAACTGACTTCGTTAATACGCACGCCATCTTCAAAACAAAAACACAAACTTTCGCCTATGTTTGGCAAACGTTTTCTTCAGAAATAAACCACCCCCAAAGCTATAGAATATATTAAAGGAAAGATAAATTATCTATTAACAATATACGTACAGCTTTATTCCTGTAGCTAACTTAGTTTTCTTTAAAAGCGGTAACCGAACATGCCCAAAAATATAATTTTCGTCACGGATACCATCTTGTAAAAAAAAACACGAACTTTCGGCTGTCTTCGACGAACATTTTCTTGAGAAATAATCAACTCCCAAAGCTACAATATATATTAAAACAAAGATAAATTATGTGTTTACAATATGCGTACAGCGTATCCGGCTAGCGAACGTAGTTTTCTTAAAAAGAGCGGATAATCTAACTGTTCTAACATCCAAAAATAAAAAATTCAAAATGTACCTGCAAACCGCGTGGGGGCCTGAAACCTTGCCTCACTTTTTACCCGACTTATGACTGCGTAGCCGGCGGTTTTTTAGGGGTTGGGGTTTGGGGTAGAGCAAGCGAGCTACAGGGCGGGCGAGGCGGAATGCGGGCGAAGGGAAAAACCGCCTGCCGCAAAACTAGGGATATTTGCATTACGCCCCCAACGACAATTATCTTAATCTAATTAAAAACAACCAATCGTATGATTGTTTTGTAATATGAGCACTTGCACGGATTCATAACAATAACAGTAAAAATTAACGTGTGAATCTGTCAAACACACTTTTGCGTGCAACAAATGCAAACTTCAAAGAAAACGGCCAGTAACGGAAGAAAACAAAACGTTGCAAGTGCCAGCGATTTCTGTAGATTGTGCAATTAATCTTCACACTATTCTGAACGGGTTTGTAAACCGTGTGCGCGAAAAAATACGGAATGCTCATGAATTGTACAATTTCATTAAAACCCGTCTAGACGCTAGTCTCCTCCGCAGGCAACTCTGTGGCTTCTTTTTCCGAGTCAAAGGCGTCCAAGGATGTGCGAGCTATGTTACTCGCAAAGCCTTTGCAAGACCCAGTGGATAAAGAGGACATGCACAAGCAGTGATTATTACCGTCAAATGTATGTTCATCAAAAGTTTACCAAAAGCGCTTCTTTACGCCTCGTTTTTCTTTCCTTTCTTACTTTTTATCTTCCTGAAATTTAAAGGCAATATGTGTATTTTATGTACTGCGTCACTTGTCGGTGCCGGATACGTTTATGAAGTGTAATTATGACTGCTGATTTTATCAAACACGGCAATCAATAAACCTTCGACATTATTATTAAGGACATTTTAGAGCATCTGCCTTTAAACGCGGTTTGAAAAGTGGACGGGTATTCTATAATTGCTCCTGAGAGACAACGATATATTGGCGCGTTTGAACGGGAGTCTCATATTCTCGTTTCATCAAAGCTTAAGTTAAAGTTTGCTCGGAAAGTTCCACGGTATTGAATCCCATTGACTGCATCCCCGCTTAGCAAAGTTCACTTGAAAGTTATCCCCTTATCTGGTCCAAAATTATATTCGTGAGAGATCATGACCAGAATAGACGAAACAGTATCCTTCTCCAATCGTTTGAGCATTTCTTGCCTTGCGAGGACAAAAATTGTGAAAATCATGCTCTTACCAAAACCGGTTGGTAAAACCGCGACAACACCGTTACCTAAAAGAAGTTCCTCTACAGCAACTTCTTGTTGTTCTTTCAGAATAATTTCTCGTCAAGTATTTCGCAAAATAAGTTTCCAACTCTTTATAAACCATACATTCTTTCACGTAGCCCATGTTGACTAATATTTCAATATTATATCATTTGATTGATTGTATTTGACACCTCTTGAAATATTAACCAATCGGTATTTTCCGTTCACCAGTGGACGGATAATGCAAATACCCCTAGTTTTGCGGCAGGCGGTTTTTCCCTCTCCCTTCGCCCGCATTCCGCCTTTCCTCGACCCCAAACCCCAACGCACCCAACCCTAAAAAACCGCCGGCTACGCAGGCTAATGTTGCCGTGGTAACAAAGGAAAATTGGGGTTAGAGAGGGATAATTTGGCAGACGAAGGGGTTAAGTTAGGATTATTAGGGTTAGGAATTGTGATTGGGACACGTACTATAAACGGCTTTTTGGTGGTTACATTTGGCGTTTAAATTTAAAATGACGTCAGCGCGACAAACGTACCTTTACGCCTCCGCCCCCCCCCCCCCCCCCCCCCCACCCCGAAAACCGAAAACGTTTTTTTTTAGGGGGAGCGGCTTTGGGTTTCCGGAGCGGGCGGACGGCGTACTAGAAGTTGCAGAACCTCTGGACTAAAGCATCAAATTATACAGACTTTATCAGCTGATTTCAAGTTGTAGACTGCAGTGTTGACGGGCAAGAACAGACACAAATACAGGTAAACAAATTAATAATTTCTCAAATAATGGATAATAATAGTACACTGCGAGTCTGTGTTGAGCAATTAATTTGCCTTTTCTGCATTGTTTTTTTGGTTAGGGTTAGTAATTCGGCTAGATTTAGGGTTAGGTTTAGGGTTTTGATGATATTAGGTTAGCATTTCGTCGTACGGCATGCAAATTTTGAAACTATTTACATATTCAGATCTTTAGAAATATATTGTTTTCAAAATATTAAAATTAACATAGCATGACCAGCTTCGCCACTGTGTTTTACTAACTTCTCGAGTGCCATTATAACTCGATAATCACACAAGACAAAGTTTTTTATTCCTTTTATAAAATAACACCATTAAATTAACACTAAAAGCCCATGAAAAATGCAGATTTAACTGTTATAAGCGGCGTTGCTATGTGCGTTGCTAGGAAACATGTTAGCGATTTTAGCGATGAAAATGTATTCAACGTTGCAGTTAAAATATTCTCTTGTGTTAGTACCTTGATTAGTCTTGTATCCAGGTATTCTTTGACTTCCTTTTGTGATTTACACTACGTCAAAAACGACAAAATCTACGCGAGGAACACGTCAGCTTAGCTTATGCTTTAATATTGACTTATAATGACACGGTTTTTTATCTCAATGAGACAGCGTGTTGTCGCTCATTTACTTCCGATTATTTTATAATACTGGATATGTCAGCTCAACCAACAAGCAGGTGAAGTGCACCCTTGATCAATGTGGTGATAATGTGATATAATTTACTGTAATGCATTGCATCAATGACAATGTTGTGCTTTTAATTTTTGTATGGGCATAAAGGCATTTGTACATTTGAGTAGTGTAAACATGCATTGTACAGGTTTATAGACCTACACAATACACATGTATGCCTGGCCTGGCCTCCTGGAATAGAACTGCATATGCAATGCCGGTTTTATATATATTTAAGCTACTCTTGTTGAAGTGCTTTCTGAAGGATATATAAAGTAGATTTTATTAACATAGATTTTATTACATTTCTTACAAACAAACAATCAAATGTAAAATTAATATAATATGTGTGATCACTCGAACTAAAAGTATTACCTTCATCAACAAATCTGGCAACACACTAATTGGGCATGCACCACAAGAGCATTTATATGTGCATTTTTTTAAATTGGGGCAATAAAATATGATTCTGGACATATAAATTAAACAGCTTTATTCCCATGGAACTGAACCTGAGAGACTTTTTTTGAATATCATCATCTTGTAATCTGTTATAAATAGGGCTTCACTTTTGTAACTAATTAATGTGTCATTTTGATAAAGGAGCAGGGTCCCGATACATTAAAAACTAAGCAATGTATGTGTTCAGAGTTTTTTTTGAAGGTGTGGTATATAATGTTTATAAACCTGAACAGAAGAAGATATATGCCGTAGAATCTGTTTATATGCCCTGGGATTATGCAACAATTACTTCCAAAGGGGTTTTGAGTGGGAGAGATTATAAACGGTATAGAAAAATGTTTCAAAATGCATAACAGGCAAACTGTTGGCACTTTTTTACTCAAGTTTTGCTTAATAATAATAGTAACAAATATTAACTAGAATTTATAATAATGTGAAAAATGATGCCCTGTATTATATATAGCAAAACCTGCTAGACACGTTATGTAGCAGCCTCAAAATGATTAATTGTCAGTAGTGAGATACTTTTTGTACGCTTTGAGTTTTGAGTGCTTTGATTGACATCACAGTGTGACATCACAGTGAGGATCCGGCCTTTACATATCAAACAAATCTTAATCATTGCAGGTTGATATAATTGCACCCAAAAAAGTAAACACTTTGAGTTATTTAGTTATTTAGTTTGATGTCTAATTATGAAACAATGAAATTCAGAACAACACAAGCTTGATAGTTTAAAGGCTCTCAGAGATACATGTAGTGTCTACTATAAGTCCATTCGATTGGCAAATCAATGGGTACCGTTATCGATTTTTAAGTAAAATAACTAAGGACTACGCTATTACGGCGGGCGAGGGGTTGTTGCGTACACGTATTTCTAGTATAATATAATATAATATCATTAGATGTGTGAAATTGATCATCCAGGTTGTTGTAGTCTTGAGAAAGACTATTGTTGGTGACTAACGTATCGACGATGACTGCTGCTGAGGCCGTCGAAACGTCAGTCACCAACAATAGTCTTTCTCAAAACTACAACAACCTGGATGATCAACTTCACACATCTAATTATGATACTCCTAGTTCAAACCATTTACTTTAATATTATAATATAATATAATACAATAACACTAATAGTTATAGTTTGATTTGGCTTCCTGTGATTTATTGGACCCAGAATTCCATCTTGAATTAGTTGGGATTTCAGGTATCACACCCAGGATCTTGCTTATGTTCAGGGGTGACTAAACTACTTTTATTTTGTACTTGAGTAAAAGTAGAAGTAATTAGCTTTTAAACGACTTGAGTAAAAGTAAAAAGTACCGGTGGAAAAACGTACTTGAGTAAAAAGTACAAAGTATTTCTTAAAAATACTTGAAGTAAAAGTAAAAAGTAAAAGTACTGGCGGGGGGTGGGGGCTGTTACACTAACCAACAATTAAATAGTCGTATAAATCTAATTATCCTCACAACCTTTCTCACTTTCTGTTATTCTGCTTATAAATGTTCCGTTTAACTTTATTAAAAAAAACAATAATTTTACATTTATAAAAAAATTTCAATCGTAGATACTTCATCATCCATTTCAGTGATTTCACACTATTTGCCAACCAAACTCCAAACGCTTATCTTATAGTTACAGTACATTTCAAAATTATGGCGCAATGCGCGTGTGTCACACGGCGAATGGCGATGCTACCCTGGAAAATCCTTTTTGGAATTTTTTTGTGGATTACTGTAATAGCAAATACAACGTAGCCAGTGCTACGGGATTTTCTGGGGATGTACTTTGTGTAATTGTGTATTCTATAATCAAAATCGGGTAAAATTCACTGGCAAAATTTTAAAAAACTGGAAAAGTAACGAAATACTTTGCAACAAAATGAAAATAGCGCCAAGTAAAACGTTACATTATAAAATGACTTATTGACTTCGTTCCAAGTAAAAGTACTATCTCAAAGATATACTTCGTTACATGCCCATTACTCAAAAATAATACTCAAGTACAGTAACGAAGTACATTTACTTCGTTACTTGCCACCCCTGCTTATGTTGCTTTTCGGTATTTTTCCTGGGATCCCAGGTCTCCCACCTGGATCCCGGATCTCCCACCGGGATCCCGGGTCTCCCACCCGGGATCCCGTTGTCTCTGATTGGTTAACTATAAAGAGCAGTGGTTTGGTGTTCTATCAATAATTAACAGACTAAAGTAAATTTCCAAAGAACCAAACTTTTTATATATTTTAAACTATATTATAACACTAGCAAGAGCAAATTGATTGCCTGAGATACCAAGTTTAGTATTGTGCATATATCCAACTCTTCGTAGCTTTCAGAGCATATTCTGGATGATCCTTTGGCACCGATTAGATATAGACTAACTTTACATATATTAAAGTTGTTAAAGTCCTACTTCGAAACTCATAGTCTTAGTGTTCTGTTGGTATTCTGGGTGTTCTTGGTGGTCTTTGTGTTCTTTGGTGGTCTGGTGTTCTTGCTAGTCTTGCTAGTCTTGGTGTTCTGGGTGTTCTTGGTGGTCTGGTGTTCTTGGTGGTCTGGTGTTCTTGCTAGTCTTGGTGTTCTGGGTGTTCTTGGTGGTCTGGGTGTTCTTGGTGGTCCGGTGTTCTTGCTAGTCTTGGTGTTCTGGGTGTTCTTGGTATACTTGGTGGTATGGGGTTCTTGCTAGTCTTGCTAGTCTTGGTGTTCTGGGTGTTCTTGGTGGTCTGGTGTTCTTGGTGATCTGGTGTTCTTGCTAGTCTTGGTGTTCTGGGTGTTCTTGGTAGTCTTAGTGTTCTTGGTGTTCTGGGTGTTCTTGGTGGTCTGGTGTTCTTGGTAGTCTGGTGCAGGGGCGGATATAGGAATTTTTCAAATTGCGCAATCTAGGGGGTGCGGGGGCATGCCCCCCCGGAAATTTTTAAAATTTGGCTCTCTGAAATGGCATTTCCTGCATTCTGACAAGATTTTTTTAGAAAAATCTTACAGTGTTAATTTGCGTTTTTATGGCCACATTTTGCGATTTATTTTTAAAAAAAATGCTTTTTCACTTTTTTCAATCGTTATTGGAGATAGGTTTTGGACTGTTTCGCTCTGTCAGAGCTCGTCAGCATGCCTAGACATGGACAGCCAAGACATGGACAGACATGACAGCCAAGGCTCCACACCTAGCCTTAGCTGCCAAATTCCTTCTCTGATTAGAAGAAATAAAGTAAATTTAACCATATAAGACATTTAATGGGTACCGACTGAGAGGAGCTCACACTCACTGTGGCCTCACATCATCTTGGTCATATTAATTCTGAGTTTGCAAAAGCTTGAGTAACTAATTAGTTTTCATTTAACTTATCAAGCTGAAAGACACTTGATGTATGTATATAACTACCAAATAGTTTACCCCTTATCTACCCTGAGCTGTCTGGTTTTGTGGTGCCAGATACTCGCCTAAAGAGAAAGAGTTATGAGAAGAGAAAAATAGACCATGTAGGACATTTCATGGACATAGAGAGAGCTCACTCTCTACATCATCCTGGTCATATTAACTATCTATTACTTTATTCTACCCCTTATCTACCCCGAGCTGTCTGGTTTTGAGGCGCCAGTTACTCGCCTAAAGAGAAAGAGTTTTGAGAAGAGAAAAATAGACCATGTAGGATGTTTTATAATTGAACACATTTTTTATTAGAATTTAGAACATCAATTTCCAAATCGGTCGTACCTTTGGCTTTCTCTCTATAAGTAGCAATATCATACTCATGAATACAATTATTTTTGGGAAGTGCTGGTAGTGATAGTTGAACTTGTGGATGGTGAAGTGGTTGCAGAAGGAGCAGGTGAGTTGGTTGCAGCTGTTTTGCAGCTGTTTTGCCACTTAATTCTGACGATGGAACAAAAGCAATTGGTGTGTTTGATAGTATGGCAAGGTTTGGGGTCTGGTGTAATTATATAAAAGGAAAATAAATTTTAGATTGAACCAAATTTCCACTGGAATTTTATTTAGACTTTGACAGGTTGAAGGAGATTTTTTGTGAAACATCCTTTTTTCTCCTCCTGTTGGCTCAGCATAAAACATGAGGGACAAAATGATATGGTTGAAATACGTTACCTGATTCAACAATGCCTTGAAAACAAAATAGGATATGTACATCTGACATACCTCTCAAAGGTGGACACGGTTCTACTTTACAATTAAAAAGTAATTTAAATTTCTGTTCCCCACAGTCAGGGTAATAACAAAAAATATTTCTGTTTGTAACAGAAGCCAAACCAAGAATACATAAGAAACTAGATCATGTGGTATCACAACAGTTTAAAATAGCTTCTTTTTTAACAAGCTGATTCGCAGAACATCCAGAATCTATATTAGGAGATCTATATTTAAAAGCCAGATACATTCATACAAAGTCAAAACACAATCCAAACCAATCGAATATTAAAGAAAAAATAAACAGTAGACTGTTCGAGAAGAGGTATTGGAATTCAATATTTAACGCTGTTGATCAGATTATTGAAGTAAAAATTGGCGATGGTTGGCTAAACACATCTCATTATCTCAATAATTATATGATGTATTATTCATAAATACTCTATAGTCGAACATAATATACGTCACCTATCTTATCTAATTTAAATAATTTACGCTTTTCAAGGTTACACAAGTTTTAGGAACTAAACTACTAAAGCTAAGATAGTTTCCACTCACTTTATTAAAAGCAATACAACTTTCTTTCCATTAACAGCTCTTGCACACTGAGGATTGAGGAATATGACTACGCGTGGTACAATGTCTTGCCAATACGCGTCGAAACTCTTGACCCACGAGAAAATCACACGATTGGAGTTTCATTGTCAAATCACAACAGATCCTCTTTAACAAATCAACGTTTTCATTCTGTAGAGCGTTCTCTACAAGTTCGGCCGTAACATCCGTAGATGCCATAATCGAAACTCAGTCTCAAGCCGAAGTTTGAATTCGAGTCAATTTTGAATTTACTGCTGACTAAGACAGCCGAGTTATACTTTTTCTCACTTCCGACGTACACTGCATTCACTTCCGACGTACACTGCCATTTTTTACTGCTTTTGACCAATCAGTGCTCGTGTTTGCGGCCATTTTGCCGTACATCGGCCATTTTGCCGTACTCGAATAATCCTCAATTGTAAATGGAAGAAAGGAGGTCCCTCAATAACCCTATCACATGAACAGTTTCGTTCAGACTACATGAAGTAGACAAAGTCTTCTCAGCCGAAAATTTATTTTTTTTAGCGCGCTAATTACGGGCAAAATGCAAATTTCGAAAATTTCAAAATTTATATAAAATTTTTAAAAGTTTGAATATTTATTTTTTCAAATTTTTAAAACATTTTTAGAAGATTTTTTTGAAAATTCAAACTAATTAATTCATGAATAAATTAGTCTCGAAGTTTAGTGTGCGTCGCTTGCCGTGTTTGACGTACCCTAAATCCGCCCCTGGTCTGGTGATGACGCACACAGTCAAAGATGACGCACAGTCAAAGATGACGCACAGTCAAAGATGGCGCACACAGTCAAAGATGACGCGCACAGTCAAAGATGACGCACACAGTCAAAGATGACGCACACAGTCAAAGATGACGCGCACAGTCAAAGATGACGCATTGCAACCTGGGCAATAACCACGGCCACGCTGACTCATTGTTGCAACAGCGAACTGGAGATATCCTTGTCTGATAAGTGCTACACAAATCCCCAAATGGCCAATCGCTCTTTCTCTATTCTCTCCCTGTTGTCTCTCTCGAACTTTTTAATATCCCTGTAGTTTTTTAGTTTATAGGTACGAAAACGTAATGAATCTACTGTATAGATAACATAATGATTGATACTGGCTACGATTTAATGATGAATAAGATAACGATAAGGCCAAATTTCCTGTATTGAACTTGTCGTTCTATTTCCAAGTGCTTCGCTGCAAATGAAGTTCATATGATCGTACTGACTTTATAGTTTATTACCAACGTTTCAACATTCCTATCAATTTAGTTAAACACGGAGTGCTCACTGCTCGCATAAACCCGTCCCCCTCGAAACAATGGGTCTTTGAAATTTTAAAAAACAATGGAGTCTCGAAACAATGGAGATTTTGTTGTTTTGATTACTTCTCTCTCTTTCCTGACCAATCACAGTAATTGAACTAATTATTATTGGCACGGTTAGCATATCTCACCGCCAATATATGCAAGCACTCCGTGTTTAAAGTGCCTATAACGTCTGTGGGGATTTAACATATTTGTAATCTATGGATTCTCCTGAGATAAATTGTAATATATCTTGTCAGCTGAAAATGTCATCTTCATAGACTTTTTTGCTGTTAAAGTTGACGGAAATGAACTATTTGTCTGATAAGTGCTACACAAATCCCCAAATGGCCAATCGCTCTTTCTCTATTCTCTCCCTGTTGTCTCTCTCGAACTTTTTAATATCCCTGTAGTTTTTTAGTTTATAGGTACGAAAACGTAATGAATCTACTGTATAGATAACATAATGATTGATACTGGCTGCGATTTAATGATGAATAAGATAACGATAAGGCCAAATTTCCTTTATTGAACTTGTCGTTCTATTTCCAAGTACGATCATATGAACTTCATTTGCAGCGAAGCACTGACTTTAGTTTATTACCAACGTTTCAACATTTCTATCAATTTAGTTAAACACGGAGTGCTCACTGCTCGCATAAAAGGGGAAGCCCCCCCCCCCGTCGAAACAATGGAGTCTAGTTTGAAATTTTAAAAATCAATTCAAACAATGGAGTCTCGAAACAATGGAGATTTTGTTGTTTTGATTACTTCTCTCTCTTTCCTGACCAATCACAGTAATTGAACTAATTATGATTGGCACGGTTAGCATATCTCACCGCCAATATATGCAAGCACTCCGTGTTTAAGAAGATATGGCTAGTTCAAGTTGAAAATTTGAGCATTTTGACGCCATATTGGTTTTGAAAATATGGCGTCATCGAGTACTTCTTTATCTGCAGTGGAGTTGTTTTGATGGCGATCACATAGTGATAGCTGTTGTGAGTGCTCTTTGGATGAAATTTAGTCGAAATAAACTATTTAGTTCCTCATGCGGGAAAGTAGAGGAGCTTCTTAGGCATAATACGAGATAGAAGCAAGCAGTGACGTCATATTTCAGAAACAAATATGGCGTCGAAATTGGACAAACTCTTCAACTTCAACTTGCGATATCTTCTTAACTTAATGGTTTAAATGCTGAAACTTTGGAAATAAACTAAAGTCAGTAAGATATTTCATATAAACGCCACTTGTATTTGACTAGAGTACCCTTTAAGCAGAGAAAAATGGTTTCACGAAACCGTGGCGAAATCTGTTCCAGTAAGGTGATTGAGCACTCGTGTCGTTACGGTTAGTTATAACCAAGGTTAAACCAAAGGAGACGTGCTACGATACATACGCCCCAGGATATCGATGACGCACAAGATTGACACTCGAATGCAACGCAACCGTAATCCGATAGCATTCGAAGTTATTGTCACGCAATAAACGCAACGACGCAGTGCACAGTAATCAACGCGGACGAAATACGCAGTTATCGTGGGAAAACGAAAAGAAAGAAAGAAAATAATGTCGGAGACAAACATGGTACATGAAGAGGTAACCCCAAGCGAAGCCTCTGGCTCGGGAATGGCGAGGGAGACGAGATCTAGCGAACAGATGCCGTGGAACCACCCGGAATTTATCTCCGCCATACACAAAGTTGTCGCGCAATCGCTCTCACAAGAAGGTCCGTTGGCCAGCGCCAAACAACAATCAAGTGCCGCTACATCTCGTCTACGGGCGCTCGAAAGTGGCCCTACACTCAAACATGACATAATGGGCGAAAGTGGCCAAAACCCAACCATGGGGGTTAATTCCGGGGTGCAAATATCGGGTGTATGTACACCATTCTCATTAGGCCCAGGTCACACGCCTATTCCTGCGAAAATGGTGTCGAAGATTTTAACGGGGCAGTTCATGGAGTTGGCTGATTTAATTCCTGAAACTTAGACGTCCCAGAGCAAGTACAACACATTATCACCATTACCGGGTCCTACCTCGTCCCCAGTTCTCCAGCCCACCCCAAGAAGAAAGAGATAATGGACGTGGTAACGTGGGTGGAATGCTTTGTCAGCTTCATGTCAGTCGTGACAACGCACGCCCCCCAACGAGCCCGGGACCTGTTGGCCTACATGTCCTTGATCCTGCGTACAGCAAAACGTTTCGGAGGACACGCCTGGCTCAATTACGATCGCGCCTTTCGACAGGAAGCGGCGGCTTCCGGCTTAGAAGATTGGAGTATGATGAGAGCCGACCTCTACAATTATTACACCGCCGGAACAAGCGCCCCCGTCAATCGAAGTGCTACGCCGTATTTTCGCGGACGAGACAGCGAAGCGGTCAGCGTCGCACGCCAAGGAGAAATTTGTCGTACGTGGAACCGCGGCAAATGTTCCAGCAAGTTTGCCACTTGCAAGTATCAACACATCTGCGACGCTGTCGGGTGCCTCGGAGCGCATCGTGGGATCAACTGCCAGGGCGCCAAAATCGCCCCTCGTGCAGCGCGCCGTCAATCGCGCTCGCCCATCCGCTCGCGCCGGCAGGCACGATAACAAGATGAAGTCCACCGTCCAGAGAGAACACATGTCCGCACCAATGCCTACCGGTCACAAATTTAATTATAGATCTCCAATTAACGTTGAACAATTTAAACTCGAATTAGCACAGCACCCGGATCGCACAAGAACACAATACGTAATAAACGGTCTACAGCACGGTTTCTCTCTTTTGTTCAAACCCGACGCGAAACTTAAATCGGCCGCCGCGAACTGTAAGTCATCACGTGAGCATCCTGCAATTATTGATGACTATTTGGAAAAAGAAATCAAACTGGGCCGCGTCGCTGGCCCCTTTAACGCTCCTCCACTACCTGGTTTCCAGATTAGTCGGTTTGGTGTAATACCAAAAAAAGCCAACGACGAGTGGCGCTTAATCTTGGATCTCTCCCACCCCGAAGGGTTCAGCGTCAACGATGGTATCGACCCCGAAGCATGTCATACGCGGTATTGTAAGGTAGACGACGCGGTACAGTTGATATTGTCTGCAGGCAAAGGGGCTCAAATGGCGAAGCTTGACATTAAGAGTGCGTACCGGATCCTCGCCGTGCATCCGGACGATCATTATCTTCTCGGTATGAAGTGGCGTGACCAATTCTACGTCGATCTTGCGCTTCCATTTGGCCTGCGCTCAGCACCTTTTATTTTTAATAACGTAGCCGATATGCTCGAATGGATTTTACGAAATAACTATGGCATACAGAATATCATTCACTACCTTGACGACTACTTTACAGTTGGCCCACCGGTCTCCGACCAGTGTAGTCGAGCTTTGACGACCATTAAAGCCACTTGTACCCGACTTCGCGTTCCACTGGCGCCTGAAAAATGCGTTGGGCCCACGACGTGCATCATATTCTTGGGGATAGAGTTGGATTCGATCGAGTTATGTGCGCGCCTACCCAGCGATAAATTAACAGAGCTTCACGGCCTTGCAAGATCTTTTCCCACGCCATGTTGTTATACCAGACGCGAGTTGGAATCATTGGTGGGGAAACTGCAGCACGCCAGCGCTGTCGTAGGGCCCGGCCGTATATTCCTACGGAGACTCTTCGATGCCCTTCGTACACTCCGGCTCCACCATCACTATTATCGCCTATCCAGGGAATGCAAGCTCGACATCGCGTGGTGGAACGAGTTGTTAACAGACTGGAATGGGGTGAGCTTCTTTGAGCGTCCCGGGTGGGAACCGGCCCCAGACCTCCACATTTCATCCGACGCGTCTGGCAAATTGGGTTACGGAGTGTGCCATCACAACGAATGGTTTAACGGACGATGGTCGCCAGCCCAGGAACCCATGTGTATCGCATACAAAGAACTCTACCCGATCGTACTGGCGTGTGCGTTATGGGGTTCAAAATGGCAACAAAAACGCGTGCAGTTCCGGTGTGACAACGAAAGCGTCGTGGCAATGATACGGACTAGCACATCTAAGAACCCAAATATTATGCATTTAATTCGATTCCTGTTTCTTACTACTGCCCGATACAATTTTATAGTTAGCGCTGTGCATATCCCGGGAAAGAAGAACGCAATCGCTGACGCTTTATCTCGATTTCGGTTACAGGAATTTTTCCGCCTGGTCCCAACAGCGTCTCCGTCACCAACAGTCATCCCGCCACAGCTACTCACCCGATTGATCGACTCACGACGGTTCATCGCATTCTGCTATCAAACCAAGCAACTCGCACTATCTGGTTTTCCGTGCCCGGCCTCCGAACGGACACTTATGTTATTCGCTGCTTATCTTGCGGACTCGATGAAGGCAAATTCGATCAAAGTCTACATGGCGGGTGTTCGATCGCTTCATGTGGAGCAAGGATTTCCAAACCCATTAGACAATCGCCTGCGCCTCGAACGCGTTCTCAGAGGCATCAAACGTATGCAAGGCAGCGAAAAACGCGACCGACGCCCCGTAACTATCTCCGTACTTCGAAAACTGGAACAGCAATTATTGTTGACACGCTACGATGACTCGATGTTTTGGGCGGCCTGTTGCCTTGGCTTTTTCGGTTTCCTAAGATCTGGCGAATTTACAATCTCATCAAGCACATCGTATAACCATGACCTGCACCTCAGCGTAGACGACATACAGGTTGATCGGACGAAGTCCCCAAAGTACATGTTGGTGAACATCAAGGCTTCAAAAACTGATCAATTTCGGAAAGGATTCTCACTCCGCATAGCTACCTCTGGATCAACAATTTGTGCGGTGCGCGCGGTATTGGACTATCTTCATCGTCGGGGAAACACGCCAGGTCCCCTCTTTATCCATCAAGACGGTCGTGGCCTAACGCGTCCCACCTTATCAAAATGGCTGCAAGCAACCGCTATCCGTGCAGGTTTGGCGGGTACCTTCTCGGGTCATAGTTTCCGGATTGGAGCGGCGACAACAGCAGCACAGAATGGAATACCAGATCACCTGATTAAGACACTCGGACGATGGGAGAGTAATGCCTATCAACTATACATCAAAACTCCATCGAATATTATAGATAACGTAGCGTCGAGGCTAACGCGTTAGGAATCGGTTGCGTCCTGGGCAACCGACTGCACGGGAATTTATCTACTGCACGGGATGCCATCTCCCTTATTCTACGATATGAATATAATAACAATAAAATAAAATGTTATCTCTGGGCAGCTAGTGTTTGTTCGTTGGCATGCACACGCGCTTATATTGCAGCGAAAAAAGGGGAAGGAAAAAAAAAAATTAAAAAAAAAAAAAAAAATTTAAAAATAAAAATTTAAAGATTTTTTAAGGATTTCCTTAAAAGCTTTATATTGCAACGCTCATGGTTGAACACGCAATCACGCAACGCTTATGGTTGAACACGCAAATTACGCAACGCTCATGGTTGAACACGCAAATTACGCGAGCATAGGGTGTAAAACGAGCCCACGTCGCAACGCTCCGGTTTAATCACGCAAATTACGCGACCACCGTGCGTAAAACGAGCCCATGTCGCAACGAAAACGAGCTCATGTTGCAACGCTCATGGTTGAATACGCAATGACGCGACCATCAGGTAAACGAGCTCAGGTCGCGACGCTCATGGTTGAATACGCAATTTACGCGACCATCGTGTGAATACGCAAATTACGCGACTATCGTGGAAACGAGCTCAGGTCGCAACGCTCATGGTTGAATACGCAATTTACGCGACCATCGTGTGAATACGAAAATTACGCGACTATCGTGGAAACGAGCTCAGGTCGCAACACTCATGGTTGAACACGCAAAGATCATCGTTGAACGAGCTCAGGTCGCAACGCTCATGATCGAACACGAAAAGATCATCGTTGAACGAGCTCAGGTCGCAACGCTCATGATCGAACACGAATTAATTCAAATTACGCAATCCATAACGGGTCCGATGACCCAATTACGCAATCGATAACGGGTCCGATGACCCAATTACGCAATCGATAACGGGTCCGATGAACCCAATTACGCAATCGACAATGGGTCCGATGAACCCAATTACGCAATCGACAATTGATCCGATATGAACACGCAAAGATCATCGTTGAACGAGCTCAGGTCGCAACGCTCATGATCGAACACGAAAAGATCATCGTTGAACGAGCTCAGGTCGCAACGCTCATGATTGAACACGCAAAGATCATCGTTGAACGAGCTCAGGTCGCAACGCTCATGATCGAACACGAAAAGATCATCGTTGAACGAGCTCAGGTCGCAACGCTCACGGTTGAACGCGCAAAGACCATCGTTGTACGAGCTCAGGTCGCAACACTCATGGTTGAACACGCAAAGACCATCGATTCGTTGAACGAGCTCAGGTCGCAACGCTCAGGGTTGAACACGCAAAGGCCATCGTTGAACGAGCTCAGGTCGCAACACTCATGGTTGAACACGCAAAGACCATCGTTGAACGAGCTCAGGTCGCAACGCTCAGGGTTGAATACGCAATTACGCGACCATCGTTGAACGAGCTCAGGTCGCAACGCTCATGGTTGAACGCGCAAGACCATCGTTGAACGAGCTCAGGGCGCAACACTCATGGTTGATCACGCAAAGACCATCATATCGTTGAACGAGCTCAGGTCGCAACGCTCAGGGTTGAATACGCAAATTACGCGACCATCGTCGAACGAGCTCAGGTACCATCGTTGAACGAGCTCAGGTCGCAACGCTCATGGTTAAATACGCAAATTACGTGACCATCGTGTAAACGAGCTCACGTCGCAATTCTCATGGTTAAACACGCATATACGCAAGTATCGTGTATAGTATGCAATTTGTAGCGTCAAAAGTCAAACACATAACGCTCGAAGCTGAACACGCAGATTATAAGAATCTGAGCCACGGATCTAAAGCGGAATCCGGTTGGGTAACATCGCCAATAAGTCGTCCCGAGAATTACGGACTTAGCATTTAGAGATACTTGGAAGCTGAGATCTCAAACCAGTGATCTCTCAGTTTGGTAAGCGGATCAGGATCAGTAGGACCAATCAATCTGATCCTATTCCAAGCATCACGGAACCAATCAAGCAGGAGCCAATCGGACCCCCTGTTACCCAACCAACCAAACAGGTAAGTTCAAAGTATAAATATATTGGTAACACTCCGACAAACAGATTTAGTCGAGGTATGGTTTAAATGAGGTTAGTTATAACCAAGGTTAAACCAAAGGAGACGTGCTACGATACATACGCCCCAGGATATCGATGACGCACAAGATTGACACTCGAATGCAACGCAACCGTAATCCGATAGCATTCGAAGTTATTGTCACGCAATAAACGCAACGACGCAGTGCACAGTAATCAACGCGGACGAAATACGCACCCACCATCCCACCTCTTTAACAAGATTTAATTACTCCATCAGTTCCACAACTGATGTTTGAAGGGTACAGGTAAGGTCCGATTGGTAAGCGGATCAGGATCAGTAGGACCAATCAATCTGATCCTATTCCAAGCATCACGGAACCAATCAAGCAGGAGCCAATCGGACCCCCTGTTACCCAACCAACCAAACAGGTAAGTTCAAAGTATAAATATATTGGTAACACTCCGACAAACAGATTTAGTCGAGGTATGGTTTAATGTCCATTAAACCGATGTAATTTCGTAACAGATATGTTTCGTATACCTTGCCGTTGATTTTTATATGAATTTTGACACACGGAGACCTTCAATCGAACAGATATTAGAAAAATAGCATTGCCGTGTTTAGTGTTTTCGTCTGCGTGTCAGGCGTTCTGCATTCATGGGGAGGCTAGCCTGCGTGTAGACGCCTGATTTTTCTTCGTTATTTCCTGATGACAGAAATCAATGCATTAAATGCATAGCAACCGACCACCGTGATAAGACAAGTGAGCGAGTTTTCCAATTCCAACTGTCTAACATGCCACCAATGCATACCCATCTCCGCAGGCAATATGCGCGCCATGTCCCTAAAATTAGTAGCCCAAGTTAACGCCTCGTTAAAAGTCTGTCAGAGATCAGAGATTACATTCTATACGAGCAATGCCAACATGTTTGACGGAGGTTTATGGTGAAAAAAGCTGCCAGATTGATGGTTGTTTGGCTTTTTTCAAGTTCCTATAGGTCTTTTCAGCTTTGTTTAGCAAAATGGTCATGCCAAGCTTTTCAACAAGGAAAACTTGCTATGTGTACGGCCATCAAGGAAAACTTGTCAACTAACTTTCGATTAATTATAACGCTCGGAGAATTCGTATTGCATACGAGTAAAGATACCCCAACAATACACATGCAATAATTCGCTGTTGTTTTGTCAAGAAAGGCATTTTTGACATTATTGTCGTCAAGGGAAATTTGTCTAGCCGTACACACAGCAAATAAATTGTGGGGAGAACTTGTTCATCGTTGCACGCGAGCAAGTAGGCTTGTCAAGGAACGAAAATGCCGATTTCAATTGCCGGGAGATATAAAATGTACTTTGTTTTGGTTGCCAATGTCCTTTAAAGTGTTTATGAAACGAAAATTAAGTTTTAGATATTTATACGAACTCCTAAAATAACGAGGAATTGTAATTTAGAGTTCTTTCATATCTTACCTCGTTCTTGAGATATTTAGACTTTTGTGATATGCAAATGATAACCACCGACGTCACGAGATTTGCAAATTTCAGAAAATCAAGTAATTGTGTTTATGTTTATGTTTATTAGATTTATCACTCTTTTAGGTGAACGGAATACCCCAACAGGCTAGAAGCCTAATTGATTTAAGGTCGTTATCCGAGAAGACCCGAAAGTCTTACCATTTGCTGATATTATTGCAAAGGCAGCATTTTCTCCTCGATTATTTTTAAGACCCTGAGTGGAGGTCCGCGACCCAGGATTTGAACCTGTATCTCCCAGCTCATAGACATGTGTGGTAACCACTATATTTTGGTGTAATAATCTTAAGTTTCGTAATGTGCAAAGTTTCAAGTGATGTTGTCGAATAATCTCAAAGATATCATATGCCTGATTTTCTAAAAACGTGTAAAAAACATGTCGGTGGAATTCGGTGGTTGTTAATTTGCATATCACATATCTCAAGAACGACGAACGACGTGAGATATGAAAGAGCTCTAAATTACAATTATTCGTTATTTTAGAAGTTCATTTAAAACTTAATTTTCGTTTCATAAACAATCTGCTGTCAGTCCCAGTGTCTTTCCTCACACGGTCAGATAACCTTGGATCCTAAACTATATAATAACTCTAAATAAGACAACTTCGACATCGGTTTTACTCCTCTGGTCGACCCCCACGCAGCTTTTAGTTACTATATTCTCATATTTAATATAAAAATAACCAAAAATAAAAATAACCTAATTGACGGTACCGAAAAAGATGGCGATTGGTGTATTTAACCATAATTCCTTGCGCGCAATAAACACTGAATCTCGTAGAAATAGCAAAAGATATAGAGTTTCAAAAATATTAAGTTTGGTAAAAAGGAAGAGTTTACGTATTTAATTCATGTTTACAAGGTAAGCAATGTTTAGCTGTTATTACAGGTTATTTAAGGTCGCAAAGCATTCTGGTAAAATGTACAGCCGCCATCTTTTTCGGTACCGTCAATTAACAACAGAGCTTTCATGAAAAACAAGTCGACTTAACCCTTTGTACACTTTATACCCCAGCAGAGGCCAAGTAAAAAAATACACGCCCGCATCAAATTTGTTTTTTTAATTTTATTTTCATCGAAAATCTGTCTTGTTTTCGGGGCCTTTTGCGCCACCTTTCGGCCCTTCCGGTATCTTTCGAAGCAGTTGTAGAGAAATGCATTCGATTCTGTCATGGTTTTTGTTTGTGCTTGTAATACAACGTTAAATAGATTTAATATGTGTAAAAATTAGGTTCATGATGGCCATTTCGGAGAAGCCATCTTGAAAAAAAAGGAAAAAAGAAAAGTGTCCGCATTCTCCTTTTTTTTTAAAGTTAGGACATAGTCAATCGAGATATGGTCTGGAAACTCGGCAAACTTCAAAGCGACTATAATGAGCTACGTTTTGATGTTGAACCGTACCTTACACCGTGCACATCCTTTGTTTTAGGTTTATTAATATTTAAATAACACGGTTGAGCGATTAAACCCAAACGATTCTATTGGATGATTGCTTCATTATACTAAAATACAATAGGTTCAGTGACCGTGCACCGTGCACAAAATTGCATAAAGACGAACAAAAAGATAGAACAAAGACTTTAGCTGAGTTTCCAGACCATATCTCGATTGACTATGGTTAGGACGATAAACTACTATATATTTTTACTTGGCCTAAAGGGTTAAGGATGTGTTTTGGGATCTCATGAGAAACCAGTGATAATTAACACAGATAATAGGAAAATACTTGAGTTGAAAATATTTACAGAATTCATCGAATATGTTTTTAGGAATTTAGTTAGTGCCATTAATAATTTAGAAACATATTCTTCATTATGATGGGAAGTGCCCATTTCTTAAAATTGCATTTTTGCCCTGGACAGTTTTACTGTATAGAATACGCAAAAATAGCTGATAAAGGTGCTGTTACACTGTGTAATGTTTCATGCAACTTGTCTCGCAGTGACTCAATCTGCTACGTTGCAGTTACATTAAAGGAACTGTTACACTAGGCAACGTTTCGTGCGATTTGACTCGCAAAGTTTCTACATCTTTGTGTTTATGACAAAGTACGAGACAAGTTGCAGATGGTTGGCATGATTTGGTCCATTCGTTTCGGAGATGTCAAAGAGAGACTGGAAACGAATGAACCAAATCAAAAACTCTAAAATAATTTGTCAACTATGTTGGCGGCCTCTATACAGAAAGCTAAAAATTAAGCAAGCTTTAAATAAAGTTTTATTGTATAATTGAATTGTCTTCTAGAGCTAACCTCTTAGACGCTCTTAGTTCGTCACTTGGCGACCGTGATCGTTTGTTCTCAACAGCAAGAGGATGATCGGCCGACGAAGATGGATCGTGTCGCAACGCGAATTCCCGAACCAATGGCGGCGCAACTCGATCTTCCGGCGAATCCAAGGTGGAGAGATTCGGCAAAGATATTAAGGTGGTGTCCGCTCGCGATAGGTCCGATACGGTGTCGTCGATTTCTGTTTCTGCGTGGCTTGGAGGAAAGTAGGTATACGGAGATATGATTCTATCGTCTTCATCGAAGAATACAACAACAGCACTCGTGTTATCTGCACGAAGATTCTTCTCTCTCCATTTGTACAGAGCACGGCAAGTCAATCTATGGATAGAAAATGGGAATGAAATTTTAATAAATATAGTATAAGATCTTAGTGAAAGGTTGTCAACCGAAAAAAGTTACGTAAATGGTGAAACAAGAGTTACATGTCGTAGATGATGGTAAATAGTACGTGTTGTCATATGGAAAAAGATATTTTATTTGGAACTAAAATACTCCTAGAACCCATAATATGTTCTAAAGATCTATATAGTGAAGGAAAATTCCGAGTGTTGGAATATATACATTTTAAGACCAAACCGGGACCAGTTGCGAAAAATGCAACTTTAAGGCCTTCCGGCTGGAATTGAACCCTGCATGACCATGCGATGCTAGTGCAGTGCTCTGACCACTGAGCAACGGAGGCCGTGGAGGCTGTCACCGCGCGCGACATCGACACGTCACATCGCGGGTTCAATTCTAGCCGGAAAGCCTTGATGTTGCATTTTTCGCAACTGGTCCCGGTTTGGTCTTATTCCAACACTCGAAATTTTCCTTCCCCATAAATCCTTACAGCATGCAGTTTAATCGAGTGAAATGCCAAATATTACTAATCTAATATACCCAGAATCTTATCCCGGCGTTACCACCACTATATATACAGAACTCGTGACTAGGCTCTCGGCAACAGCCTCCTCAGTGGTCAGAGCACTGCACGCCTAGCATCGCATGGTCATGCAGGGTTCAATTCCAGCCGGAAGGCCTTAAAGTTGCATTTTTCGCAACAAACCGGGGTTTGGTCTTAAAATGTATATATTCCCACACTCATATACCAGCATTCCAATTTTCGTTCACCATAGATCGTAAAAAGATCGATAGGCAAAATGCGTTGCCCTGCAAACAGAATTGGGCTGCTACGAGTATGATAGAGTGTATACATACTAACATAAGCGACAAAAATGGTATACATTAAACTAGATACAGCACACTGCCATCAACTCTTGAAGGCGGATACAGAGAAAGTTTGCTTATTCGGGCCAATTCGACATATGTTTTGAAATTTGAAACGTCACTCTTCAGTCTGTCAGTTCAGAGCCACTGAGCCAGAGCGTTAACAAGAAGGTGTCAACCTAGAACGGATACATCTACAGGTGTACGGATTGGCAGGATTGCATCCGTTTGGATTCATCTCACGACAGATATATTATCCGATCTAGTTTCAGAAACGTGTTTACTTTGTAAAGCTTTTTAAACGTCGACCAAAGTCAGTTTCTGTTCATACTTCATTAAACACTTTTGTGTGTACTATTTTTGTGGCCCAAGAATGTTAGAGGAAAATGGGAAACTGTACTTTCTTGGCGTAAACGTGCAAGACTGCAAGTTTGAGAAAAACAGAGAGCTTTTTAACAGTATCAAATAGCTAAAAAGGTTGGTGTACTGTCGAAATAGCGTGTAAAAAGTCTGACGTTTCGAGCAAAGGCCGTCAGAGAGTTTCACTTTACGTTTAGTCACTCTCTGACGAAGGGCCTTCGCTCGAAACGTTAGACTACTTATAAGCTAGCCTGCGTAGCAGACGGTTGTTTGGGGGAGGGGGGTTTTGAGTGAGAAAAACACTTTTTTGAGAAAAAGTGTTTTTCTCCCAAATTTGACGCAAAAAGTGAAATTCTTATAAGCTATTTCGGCAGTACACCAACATATTGCAAACATTCACATTCCTGTAAAAACTGGAGTTTTTGTAAAACAAACAATTCAAATTAAAAGACGGAGATTCTCCGTTTCTCGCACGTCCCCACACTATAAGAGGAGAACCGGAAAAAGGTAATGAGCTTGTTGGCAAGAAGTTTCTGTGACTCCCCAGGATCCTCCGGTAATAATTTCATGACAGGAAAACGACGTCCCAGTTTGAAAAATTAGTCCTGCGTATATGTACGCCCTTAATGGCGCCTTTTGTTAGGGCTCCGCTCGAAACGTCAGTATTTCGTTATTAAAAAATCTCGCCAGTTCATCACCTTTACTAACTTTCTCCTTTTGGAAAAGCGAAAAATTTGCAACGTGTTTCTGATTGGTTGCTTGTATTGGAAGCACGCACTCACGACAGCCAATCAAAAACTCAGTTGTCATCGACTGGACGAACGACGTGCCAACGACTTTCTGCAGTTGGCTGCCCAGCTAGCTTGTTTGTTCGGATAAAGAACGGCTTTCTTGAAATTTCAAATCTTTCAGAAAGCCTTTTCACTTGTGTTGTTACGTATTCTCTTTCATTGAAGAAAATTTGAATTCTGGACCGAAGTCAGTCACCGAAGCAGGTAGGTTGTTCGCTTGTTCTAGAACTTATCGTTGTTCAGTACATATTTTGAAAATTTGATAGTTGTTGCGATTCTAACCGTTTATTAAACCCATTGTTGCTTTATTAAAACGAAATGCACAAAGGTTATCTTTGATGGTAATTGATACCAAGCGATGAAAGCGACACCGACTGCGTACAGACTATACGTCTATACCCATTCCCCGGAGGGAATATTATTACATAATTCAACATATTCCCTCCGGGGAATGGGTATAGTCTGCACGCGTCAAATATAAAATGAAACGGATTTAATAACATATTTTCAAAACAGATCGTACTATAGCGTGCGAGTTGCGGCCGCAGCTATTTTGATTCCATCATCTTGTCGAGCGTCGCACGCTCCGTTCACTGAGCGGATTTTTACCGGTAATTCGCAGGAAAGCTCTCGCTATTATTAAAGGCTTATATGTTTGAAAATAATGGGTTCATTTTGACCTGTTTTGACATTTCCCAAACGACTATAAATGGAAAATGCCGTTGGCCGTCAGTTGGAAAGTTAAATCACCAATTCCACAGTTCCTTCGTTCTTTGGTAGACATGCCTTCAGCATTCCTTCAAGCAATCTCTTTTAGTCTTTATTGATTTAGATCAGTAATTATTTATACAGTTGAAATAGAACACACGGTATGCTGTCGGCTCTCACTGTGCACGTGCTCAGCTTCAACGATTTTAAATAATTTGCGACACTGAACTATGTAAACTTGGCAACTAGTTCAACACAAGCGCTTGATACACGAAACGCTGCGGGATAAATTCGAGGGGATGAATACAAAGTCTGAAAGCTTTATGTAGTTGTTTTCATTACGTTCATCGCTTTACTGGGGGGAGGTATAAATCGAAATAAAGGAAAGACACTCCGAATAAGAACATGTGAATTCGATGACTCAATATTCGAGTTATAACAAAATGCATGATAATATTTCGACTTCATGGTTTTACTGACGTGTTTAGCCTAAGGATCAGGTGTCTTCATTGTATTAAACGGTTTTTGGGCAGCTCACTCAGTTTTTTGTCCAATGTGTGCTTGATAGTTCCTTGGGACTTGGCGTCCGTTTTGCCGGCGCACGTGCTTTTTAATTAATTTTGTCCATTTACAACATTCATTTATTATTTACAAAGGTAATCTACTAGAATTAAGACCCCTAGTTAGAATTAGATTTTAATTAATATTTAAATAAAAATCAATTCAAAATATTAATATAAAATAATAATTGTTTATATCTATAAGAAAGATTATAAGAAAATTGTCTATATCTAAAAGATTAACTATAAAATTATATATAATACACAATGGCTTGGATTTGTTCACATCATTTGTTCATAAGACATTATGCTAATGTCTCCCTGTTCAAGTTTTCCATGCTTCGGTTTTCTCATTATAAATATGGATGAGAGATTGAACAAGCCGAAATTGAAGCACAAACACACGATATCACAGTTTGTACGTCTTATAGGCTGGGAAATGTCTCAGAGCAAATGCAAGAAACATAGGGCTAAAAAATACCTGCGTTTCCTATTTCATGCTGAAACAATCAGGTAGGGTAGGTGGGTTTTTCTTTTTTTCCCCAAACATTGCATGGACGAACAATAGGTTTTACCAAATCACGCTAATCTTGAGGATGCTTCCTAGATTGGCAGCCATGTTTGCTATCCCCAGGCTTCTCAAAATTTCAATGAAAAGATTAGGGTCAGCATTTTACTGGCCAAAAACTAGGTAGGGTCGGGAAACCAAGGTATTTTTTTTGGTCCATTCATGTTCCTGCAAAAGTCTGGACATACTTTGCTTGTCTGCCTGTCACGCAAATACCAATTGACAATGTCACATAAAACTGTATTTTTACACACGTTTTAAAGCTTTTTTGTGAAAATGCAATTGTTTTCTTTGTTGTGTGGTGAAATCTACTTGTTTCCTAAATGACATACCAACCTCGTGCACAGGTGGCTTGTCCCAGGGCTTTTTAATTTGCGGCTTGTTCACACAACTGGCCATTCAGGTTTGGGGGTTAAATGGACTAGGAACAACCAGGGGTGGAACTGAGATTGAGCACCTCGGTTCCTATAAAATGCTCCAATTGGTTTGCGTCTCAAAAAGCCTCTCCTAGTCAAATTCCTACCGCTGTGCTTCTCGTGCCAACCCCTGTTCTTACAGAAGCGGAGGTGTGCAGGGCCAGGGTTTGGGGCCTATCTTAAAACCAAATTTGCTAAAAATAATGCTACTTTTTCATCATCCAAAAACTGCAAACATTTCCTTTGACAAAGAAATCTTAACCAGCATCTAACTGATGGTATTTCAATATGATGGGAAGCAACTATTTTGTAGACGTTTTCTCTCTTTCTTCATCACTTGGCAACCGTGGTTGTTGGTTCGACGAACAAAAGGATGATCAGCCGACAAAGATGGATTGTTCCTGAACCAATAGCAGTGGTATATATATCCAATCTTCCATCATACTTCCATCAAGTCAGAAGTCAAAATATTTGGCAAAGATAAGGTGTCCGTAGACATTGAAATATTACAAACATTTTCTTTGACATATACACTTAACAGATCATGGATATACACTGGACCTACCTATGGGTTACATCGTCGTTCCACTTGAGGTCCAGGACGTTTTTGTCGATGTTGTCTATGAAATGCACCACTTCCTTGTTCTTCATTGCATTCCATAGACCATCTGTTGCCAGCACTACAAACTTATCTTTCCTGGGATCGAGAAGTTGGTAGTGCACATCTGGGACTGGTGAGACGATGTACTCGCCAAGGAACGAGTTGAAACTCCACAGATCTCCTAGAAAGAAAAATATCCTTTTGACTACAATTTAAACAATATCTTACCAATACCTAAAATATAAAAGAAAAAGCATAACTGTTCATGAAATATAACATCTTTATACAAATTATATATATATAATATATATATACCTGTACATAAAAATAATAACTAAATATGGTAGGATAACAAGTCCATGTACTTACCAAGTGAACGTGCTATGGCCAAAAACGGCACACTTTCCATTTTCGTGCTGCGAAGAACCGGCCCATGATGTTGGTTGGGTTGGAAAACTCGGTTCCAAACAACACGAAACACGCCACTGCTCCTGCCAATCTCTCCACCAAGCGACTCAATCCTCTCCTTTTCCAGAGGATCATCTGGCTTGTGATCCTTTGTTAAGGGGATCGCCTTCAACGTCTCCCCCACATTGGAAGCCAGCACCACCCTGGAATCACCAACATGGGCAACAAACATGTGGCGACCCCGAAGAATGACCACTGAGACAGTGGTTCCTGCAGTGCTGGGTGCGGTACCATGTCTCGTTTTGGGCCACGAATCTGGGAGAAGATAATAGAAGAACTTTGCTTTATCTGAATTTTGTACCAGTTGCTTCTTGCTCAATGACTGGCAGCAGTCTAAGTGAATAAAACTGCTTTTTTCTTGAGCATTAACACTCAATTATAGATTATATTATATAATATATATATATGAGCTATTCTGCAATCATAATTATACCATTCGGGCCTCATTGGCTACTCGCTATGCATATGTCTGTCTGTCTGTCTGTCTGTCTGTCTGTCTGTCTGTCTGTCTGTCTGTCTGTCTGTCTGTCTGTCTGTCTGTCTGTCTGTCTGTCTGTCTGTCTGTCTGTCTGTCTGTCTTGACTATTCTATCTAGACTAATCTATTTAGACTATCAATCTACCTAGACTATCTTATCTATCTATCTATCTATCTATCTATCTATCTATCTATCTATCTATCTATCTATCTATCTATCTATCTATCTATCTATCTATCTATCTATCTATCTATCTATCTATCTATCTATCTATCTATCTATCTATCTATCTATCTATCTATCTATCTATCTATCTTATCTATCTACCTATCTATCAATATATACATTTTATCTGTTCAAAGTGTACCACATCATTTGCATGTGGCACAAAACTAACTAGTAATAAAATGTCTAGTCACAACTTACTGTTGAGTCTGAATTTTTACTATAATATGCTCTGGATTTCCATTGAGCACTCTGAGCACTATATACGGTATATATATATATATATGAGTTGAAGTTTGTTCTTGCGAGTGAAAGTACCTCCGTATTACTAGAACGGCACTCTACCGACTGAGCTACATGATCAAGCTGGGAACGAATGGTATATATATATATATATATATATATATATATATATATATATATATATATATATATATATATATATATATATATATATATATATATATATATATATATATATATATATATATATATATATATATATATATAAGTAATATTTGGCATTTCACTCGATTAAACTACATGTTCTAAGGTTTATGGTGAAGGAAAATTTCGAGTGTTGGAATTAATATACATTTTAAGACCAAACCGGGACCAGTTGCAAAAAATGCAACTTCAAGGCCTTTCGGATGGAATTGAGGGTGCGATGCTAGTGCAGTGCTCTGACCACTGAGCTATGGAGGCTCACAAGTTCTGTATATATAGTGAAGGCCTTGAAGTTGCATTTTTCACAACTGGTCCCGGTTTGGTCTAGGGATCACATGAGCCGATAATCGGAAATTAATCGGTAGAAGCCGATAATCGGCAACATTCAGGCTGATCGATTATTGCCCGATCGCGTCAACATATATCGGCATATATCGGCGGTTCCGATAAATATCATTCTCGCTTTTCTACTTGTGATATTTCCTTTTGTTTGTCAAGAAAAACGCCAACTTGTTTATAACACAGATACTCCACAATGAAACTGTCAAATTTAATATCTTCTGGAACTAGAACGTTGCAAGTCTATTTTCATTCTGGAAAATTTAGAATATTGTTTGTTTTTCTTTCTAGAGACATGTGAACGAATGTAGTCTCAAATAGTCACCCCAGTATTGACACATCCGCCCTTCGAACCGACGCAAACGTAGAGCCTAAAAGTTTACATCACATTTGCATCGGTGACGGTGTTAGTCTGCTTGCGGTTGGTAACGCGTACCATGGCTCGTTCAATGCGAAGTGAAGTTTGGCCCCAAATTTATCTGTTAATAATTTGTGGTCACCAATATCGGTAACCACCGATAAATCGGCCGATCAGCTCGTAAATCGTATCGGAATTTATCGGATCGGTAAATTGGATTTTTCTCGATCAGCTCATCCCTAGTTTGGTCTTAAAATGTATATATTCCAACACTCGAAATTTTCCTTCACCATTAATCCTTAGAACATAAAAATTACTCTTTGGGAAAATCTCACAACTAAATTACATATATTCTGTGCAGGACCATCAGATTTTAAAGGATCACCATAATTTGGAGGCTCAGACACCACTCACTCCCCTTTCGAAATACTTGGAAAGCTTTATTCATACACTTGACCTCTGTTCTAGGACATCACTTAACCACAGTGGAAACTCGAAAAATACCTTCCTTCTGTTTGACACAATCGAGATTCCAGTTCAGCAAAAGTAAATGGGATTTCGATTTTGTCATTTGGATTTTTTTGTTTGCGAAATATTATTGATGTATGGGTACTGTAGGTTGTATTAGGGTTGATTTTAATAAGCGCTGTATTTTTCATCGTGAGATTTTCGTCGTTTCTGTTCATAACGACATTCTTATTATTTCAAAAGTGTGAACGAGCAAAAACGTAAACACTGTCTGAGGTAGTGATTGCTTAATTGATTTTCTCCTGTTTACGTACCAAGAGGCAAGAATCTCAAAAGTCTATTTTGTAACCCTTATTTGATAAAACCATTTAACAGAGATACGAACTTTTGCAATCGAAGTCTTTGTAAGCAGTCTCTCGTTAGTCGTTACTGTAAGGTGCGTTTAAGCCATTAAAATGCTAATCTCAAGAATTGGCGGTCAAAATATTGTGTTGCGAGCGCGTGTCAAATTACCCTCACAATTCCGTCACATGTGGTGCCTTTGTCAACAGGAACAAATCACCATATTATTCACTATGGAAAGATTGTCTGCGGTTTTAGGCCAGATATGTAGCATGCGAATGGCAGGAGTTCTATAAATACGACTGAAGGTCCTTGAAACATAACTGAAAGCATTTTAATTTCGGCCACTCAAGGAAAGTTAAACTATTTACTGTATCGGCGGATGCCATAGTTACGGATCCTGTCGATCAGATACGATATGCTAATTAATTTAACGTGTAGAAACCGGATATCGTACTGATCTGGCAACTCGGATCGACTTGCTAGACGAAATACACTGGTTCATCATGTACATTGCTATTTGATTTTCGTCTCACCTCATTCAGTAATACCTCACGATGATCGTGAAATAATAAACATTCATTATTTACAGCCCTTGTGATGGCGCCATGTAACCGCGAGGGGACTGGGACTAGAAAGTAAATTATTTCAAACTAGAAATAAATTTTCTAATAATCAAGATGGCGACCGATATTTGCTGCAAAGAAGATAGCCTGTGTACAGCCTGAATATACACCTGTAATACATTACAGGTGAATATTCAGGCTGTACACAGGCTACAAAGAAGAGGATATATTCGTTTACTTTAGGGCAATTCCATGTAACGGACATTACACAGTTTGTCAAATGTTGAAAACTAATTTGATATATTTCTTCCACTTTTACCATTGTTTCATTTTGAATTAGAAATTATGATAAGTGAACAACAATTGATGTTCAACTAACTAATTTTTCAGAGTGTTTTGGAAAATGTCATATATTTACAATCACAATATTTTGCGTAATGGACATTACTCCAGAAAAGACATGCTTATTTTAGTACTTTTTCAAACAGCATATCTTCTCAATTACAATGATTGTTACAACAAAACACCTAAATTATGAATCCATTTGTACATACTTTAAAATTATTTGTACATGTTGGAAAATGTTTTACCTTTTTTTTGAAATAAATAACAAATTTGTGTGTAACGGACATTACACAGAAGCCGTAACGGACATTACACTTTTGTCTCATGCTTCTTCTTTATTAATATTTGGTCCCAAAGTTACCCAATTTGATAGGGGATTGGATTTAAAACAAATTTAATCCATTGTAATATTTTCAACAATCAACAAAAATGGCTTTTTGCTTGTTTAAGCATAGTATGCACACATTGTAAATGTTGTGTAAAAACCTCAATTACATGTAAAATTGTAACTATGTAGAGGTAAATTTGAAGAATTACAACACTGTATTTGGATGTTGGCAATAAAGTTAGACGTTTTTATAGCTAAAAAGCATGAAGAGGATAAAATTTCCTTAGCCACTAAGGGCTATTGCTTAATTTAAGAAATCACAAAAAGTGCATTTAAACATGGAATTGCCCTTTACACATTCTTTATATTAGTTTATACGTGAGGCCCGCAAGTTACAATTATTCAAGTATTCTAAGCGTTTTATAAATCTTGGCAGCTCAAGTAATACATATAAATATAGTTTCTTTTGGTGCGTTGTAACTTTAAGTGCATTTAAGTCATATATAATTAAGTACTAACATTTAATTTTGTTATTTAATGTTTTTGATTTTTATTTATTTTTGGTACATCCACGTTGATGCTCACGCTTTGTGGATTATTGAATATAAATAAATTCAGTATTATTAGTACTGTACTGTATTATGACAAATAATAACTAAGTACTATAAGTACTCATACTGCATTTGTTTCATATTTATGTGTGATATAAAACTGTTGTTGTCACCTCACCTGACCTAGTATAATAAATAGGTAAGCCTGCTTCGCAAACATTTTTAACTCCACATCAGACAAATTTAGGGAAAATAGTTCAACATCCACTGAGGCCGGGTTGAGATATTAGGATTTAGGAAAATAGTTCAACATCCAATGTGGCTTCGTTTAGATATTAGGAAAATAGTTCAACATCCACTGAGGCCGGGCAGGTTGTAATATTAGGAAAATAGTTCAACATCCACTGAGGCCGGGCAGGTTGTAATATTAGGAAAATAGTTCAACATCCACTGAGGCTGGGCAGGTTGTAATATTAGGAAAATAGTTCAACATCCACTGAGGCCGGGCAGGTTGTAATATTAGGAAAGTAGTTCAACATCCACTGAGGCTTCGTTTAGATATTAGGAAAATAGTTCAACATCCACTGAGCCCGGTTAGAGATATTAGGATTTAGGAAAATAGGAACAACATCCACTGAGACCAATATCTCAACCCGGTCTCAGTGGACCTGGCCTCAGTGGATGTTGAACTACTTTCCTAATATTACAACCTGCCCGGTCTCAGTGGATGTTGAACTATTTTCCTAATATTTAATACAACCTGCCCGGTCTAAGTGGATGTTGAACTATTTTCCCTAAATTTGTCTGATGTGCAGTTAAAAATGTTTGCGAAGCGAGGTAACAACAACAGTTTTATATCACATATGAATATGAAACTAAATGCAGTACGACTGTACGAGTACTTATAGTTAGTACTTAGTTATGTTTTGCCATAATACAGTAGAGTACTTACTGAATAATTGTAACTTGCGGGCCTCACGTATAAACTAATATAAAGAATGTGTAAAGTAAACGAATATATCCTCTTTTTGCAGCAAATATCGGTCGCCATAATTTATTTCTAGTTTGAAATAATTTACTTTCTAGTCCCAGTTCCCTCACGGTTACATAATCCCGCCATTACAAAAATCGAAAGTTGGGATCCACTGTGGTTACGTCCGAGTTGCTTCTCCCCAGACCCCAATAGTACTAGTTGTTTTCCCTGATTGATTTCGAAAATACTTAGTTATCTTGAAAGCGATGCCAAGGTTGCTTAAAGGTGCGGTACAGGTGCAAATTCATTTGTAAACACGGTCCCATGCTATATCGCGCGATCGCGCTTGTTAACCGAGTTCTCTGTACTACCAGTGAATTGGCGGCCGATCGATAGACGAAAAAAGTACTACGGAAAAAGACGCAACAAAGATCTATCTCTTCGATCATTTCGCGAGACGGAGGGATTTGAGAAAGGATCTGAACTTGAAGACAGACAAATAATTGGCAGGCGTGCTGCTTGATAATTACTTTGGGATTTGGGGATAAAGATGTTCTTAGAAGGTGAGATAGGAAATTATCAAATTGATATTCAATACATTTACTTGTAAATCGGTACTCCTACTGTATGATTTATGAATATATATATACACATCGAATAGCAACGATAATATATTTTCTTCTTGAAATAGTGAAGTGTTCACTCAAACCGAAGTTCAAGACGAAGTTCGATTTTCACTATGGCGAGAAGACTGGAGACTCATGTGATGAGATGGTGTTGACTTGAAGGCTCCATTTCTTCGGCTGGCAGAATAACTTCGTCTTGAACTTCGGTCTGACTCTGAGGCTGAGTGAACACTTTACACTTCACCATTTCAAGAAGAAAATATATTATCGTTGCTATTCGAATGTGTATATATATACTCATAAATCATACAGTAGGAGTACCGATTTACAAGTAAATGTATTGAATATCAATTTGATAATTTCCTATCTCACCTTCTAAGAACATCTTCATGCCTTCCTTTCTCAAATCCCTCTGTCTCGCGAAATGATCGAAGAGATAGATCTTTGTTGCGTCTTTTTCCGTAGTACTTTTTTCGTCTATCGATCGGCCGCCAATCACGCCTACAACAAGCGCGATCGCGCGATATAGCATGGGACCGTGTTTACAAATGAAAGTCGGAGATGCGCAAACCGGACTGTACCGCACCTTTAAGTTATTCATGCATGTACAGCACAAAAACAGCTTATAAAGTAGCTTACCTCTTTCCTTCCACATCGCTTCGTGGACTTCCAAAAATCCATCCTTGATAGCTTTGGAGACTCTCTTGGGATCGCTGGAGTAAAACTCCTTCTGTCTCCTTATCGCTTTCCACAGGTTATCCCTTGTAAACAATGCTGCGTTATAGCCACCATGGCCGTCAAAGACTCCAAAGAATCCTTCGCTGTCGTGTTCTCGCGCCAATGTAACTGCCGTGTAGTCTTCCATGGTTTTTCGTGATCCCTGGTTCGACTCTGCTGATACCCTAATGTAGGCCTTAGAACTGGTTATTAACGACATCTTTTTTCAATCCTTTCTCAACCTTTCTACAAGAAATATACGTTTCGCCCTCACAGCTCGATTATAAACTAAACAAAAAACGCGTACGTTTACGTTTTCTTTTTCTGGCGCTTATAAATTGTTTACATATGAATTTCTTTCCGGTTTGAAGCAGCCAATCACGAACTAGTTGACTTGACATTATTTCCCACGCAGCCAATCACGTGTGACGACGAGTTCGGGCGAGTTCGGGCTAGATAAAGCACGAAATGCCAAGTTCAAAGTGTCAATATAATCTGCCCGTTAATGGTCTCGACCTGTCCTAAACAGACGAAAGAAGTGTTTATTGTCATATGCACCAGCGCATGTTTAATTGTAATACGTCAAGCCATAGTTTTCATATAAAAGCCGTAAGAATCGTAATGCAGCAGCGTTTTTAGTTGCGACTCTTGTGATAATCTAATGAATCCCGATAACCGCGAATGCCAAAATGTGATGAATTTAGTTTGCGGTGATGTTTTATAAGGTTGTTTTTCAGAATGCTGATGCTATGACGTAGACCATCATTTCGGACGAACGTGCCCGTAGTCAGCACGAGATCATTGACAACAAAAATGACGCATCGATCGCTATTGTTTCGCTGGCGGCGACGGAAACGGCAGGAGAATAGTTTTGAAGTGCCTGCAGTGTAACCCAAATTATATATTATTTGTAAACATTGTTTATAAGGCAAATGGTTGAACAATGAAATAGTACGTTCTTTGATTTCATATTTGTTCATTCGATACTTGAAACAGATTTATGCTTTTATTATGCTAATGTGACGTCATCCCCCATATATATGATATAATAGACACGCGTATGTTATGTATTTAGACTCGGTAATTCCAAATATGATTTTAGAATAGCCCTTTAACTTTTTCCTGTCCAGCCCAGTAAGGGGTCATAGAAGACCTCGAAGTCGTCAATCGAAAAACACGGCGCACGGTAACGCAAGAATAAAAATTGAAATTCGACAAGAGTCTGGGACATGAGATCACTGATCTATATATAGACTGGATAGAGAATGATTGTATTGTCTGAAAATGAAGCTTCCGGTTGTGTCGTGGCGGCCATATTGGAAGCGATTATTATTTACTGTTGCGCAGTTAGAGTTTTCGTGTTTTAAAGCATTTTCTCCTTCGGGATCGGACAATTTTTACGAGAAAGAGAGGACCGCGAAGCATTTTGAGAGAGAAATTGTAGTTGTTTGGCCCCATATTCTTGGGAAAAACGGAATTTGCGAGTTCGATGGTACGAGCTCTCAGTATCGGTGATTACAACTTTGAACTGATGAAGGCCATTATCATTCAGAATTTACTCAGAATATGGAACACTGCTAGAGGACTAAAAGAATTCGGAAAATTTGATCAACTGAACAAGCTTTACTACGGACAACCGCTATGGTAAGTCTTGAAATATAGTTATTTCGATTTTTGTGTGAGTAAAAAGTATATTTTAGTACGTATGATGTATTAAAGCCCGAATTAGATAACCCCATCTGGTAGATTTTATGAATGCATGGACAACCTATTTTAATCATTACTCCGAGTTTTCTTTGAGTAAAAATATATTGTTTATTAAACTCGGTGCATCTAAGAGTGTGCATCTATTATTATTATTATTATTATTATTATTATTATTATTATTATTATTATTATTATTATTATTATTATTATTATTATTATTATTATTATTATTATTATTATTATTATTATTATTATTATTATTAGTATGCATATTTCTTAATTCGAAATCACAATGAAAAGTTCAGCTGGATACAAAAAAATTGCAAATTGATAATCACTATTTGGTCTATTTTTGAGAGTGTTGACTGTGTACATGTTGGGGCGTGTCGGGGATTGCCTCCCAAAAGTTTCTCCCGACGCTTCACAGTCGGTTTTTATCGTTTAATACGCTCCTTTTATGAAAACAGTTTCCCTCGCCTCGAGGTTTCGAAAGAACAGACTACAACACCAAAAAACATCACTCACATTCTCCTCCCCAGTCCACGCGGTTGCTCGCAAACAAATATCTAACACAAATAAGCGAATTGCCCAGTTTCCAACACGCTCCCCCATATAACTCGCCCGAGTTATATGTTTGTCCGTTTACATGAAACTGGCTCCTAACAAAACCAATCAAATGTTCAAAGTTCGCTACTGTTCATAAGAAGTTCAATGTCTCCTAGCTATAACAATCGTTCATTGTTCTTCACGACATTGTTCACGGATCTTCTCTCTTGCTTCAATTGCGGAGGCTCGTTGGGACTTGAACGCAGGGTCATCCGGGTTGAGACGGGCTGGGGTTGTGCACGTCGTCCTGTCACACGAGAGCTCTAACGGGTATAAATGTTGTACTGCTCGTTCTAAGAAAGTTTTTCCCGCTCGTAATTTTGCCGATCTTGTGACACCATCACGCCCTTTAAATAGCTCCTGAACGATGCCGAGGGGCCACTTGTCTCTGTTCTTCTCATCACTGCGGATAATTACCACGTCACCAATGGACAGTGATAGTGGCTGTCCCGTGAGTTTTGGAAAAGCATGGAGTGGGGCGTGAGCACAGGCAATTGTATGTCGTCTTCCAAATAACACAATGGTCGATTGTTGAGGGTCACCTCCACATCCAATAGCAACTCCTGAAGCTCTTCCCACGACAAACAACCATTTCCAATCACTTTGTGCAGGGCCCTCTTGACGAGCCCCGTGCACCAACCTTTCGAATTGTCGCCCCCACCAAGGGGCACGAGACAATCCATTCGATGTTCGGTGTGCCAGGAACTGTTGCAATTTCTCGTCAGCCATAACTTGCTTTATCCACCTCGCTGCACCAACAAATGTACTGCCATTGTCCGAGTAAATTCTCTCCGGGCGCCCTCTTCTTGCAATGAAGCACTTGAGGCTCCTCAAGCACTCGATCATTTCTAAATTTGGCAGTAAGTCTAAGTACAGTCCTCGAGTTAAGCTACAGGAATACAACAATATATATGCCTTTCCTTCCTTTTTCTTGCTCACTCGGTATCTCAAAGGACCCGCATAATCTAACCCGATGACTTGAAAAGCTCGACAAAAGCCGGATGATACAAGCGAGAATAAGCCAGGTTACAAAATAATCCAATTGGCAATATCCTTGGAGTCACGTGACCAGCCTTTACCAGGGTCTTCTCTTCCCTCGCTCCACTCCCTCCTATCCCGAGCGCTTCCTCCCCGGGCACTGAGAAGACCCTGGGTACGAGGTTGGGTAAGAGGCAGCATGTAAGCTTGGATTCATTTGAAATATGCTCGCTGTAGAATTGATGGGAAAAGTTTGCTCTGAAAATTGCTGTAAATTGTCTTTCCGACCTTCTAGATTTCAAAATTTTCTCGGGGGAGGACCCCCGCACCCCCTTAAAAATGCGATTGTGTGCAGCTGTTCATACGTACTATGCTTTACGAAACCGGAAACGCGCGGGCTATAGTTGTGTCATTCTCGTTGGACACGGCTGAATGCCTATTTTCGTGGTCTTGCTATAAATTAATGTCTATTTTTCACCAAATGTATTGCCAGTTTGCCATCACATACCAGACTGACAATAGGAATTTAGTTCAAATGCATGTAGATTGAGGTATACGTTTCGGTAAATTTTACCTACGGAGCTGCTGGGCACCAAAGATTTAGAAGGGCGATTTTACCGTACACCCCTCAACGAAAAAGAGCTAGTTTCGCCCCTGGGCTTACAACGGTTGAAATATTCGGCATTGCAACCTGGGCAATAACCACGGCCACGCTGACTCATTGTTGCAACAGCGAACTGGAGATATCCTTGTCTGACAAGTGCTACACAAATCCCCAAATGGTCAATCGCTCTTTCTCTATTCTCTCTCTCTCGAACTTTTTAATATCGGTTGATTTCATTACCATGAGTAGTTTTTTAGTTTATAGGTACGAAAACGTTGATACTGGCCAAATTGATAAGGCCAAATTTCCTTTATTTAACTTGTCATTCTATTTCCAAGTGCTTCGCTGCCAAAAAACATTTTGTTGAACTGATAGTTCCGATATGAAAAACAATGACAATTAACCGGTGTCTTGGTCTAGAGATTAACAATCATACATATAATCCAATCTTAATTGTCCTATATGTAATATGTAATATGTACAATATACGTTTCGTATTTTTTACTATTATATATTTAAAGTTTTAATTTAAAGTTAAAACACGCAAAATGATAAATGCATGATTGCAAAAACTAACGAACTTAATATCTCCACATTGTCACTGAAGGAAACTTGACATATAACAACAATACGTTTTGATTTACCACGAATTTACACCGGCATCCAGCATCATAAAGAGTTCCTGGTACATATAGAATCCACCGATTGTAACTATACTATATACTTTACTAAAATGAACAAGCAGTAGAGATGAGACATCCGAATACCCAATATAGGCAAATGTAAAAAACAGAGTCAGTAAAGTTTACAATATATTCAATACACCATGTACCGAGTTATATCGAGTTATATATTCTCGTGTGTGTTTTTAGACTAACTTTTTCAGCTCATGGTGTGTGGCCTGGTAATGCATGCGTTGTATGTGACCAGAATCTGCAACACCTTTCCGTGACGTCGAACCGATAAACACCCGGAGGGATTATAATGTGCCAAAATATTTTTTCACTCCATTATAAAGATTTAAGCAATTTCAGATTTCATTAAATCACAAAGAGCCATTATGAGGTACTCGTTTAATACCACTGACAGAAAAACATACAGACGTTGATTATTCTATTTAGTTCCATTTAAAGAAACATAAATTTTGTACAAACGTTTAAATTTCAATGCACTTTAATATTGTACAAGAAAGGCAAAGCCAAATATATCTAATCATCAACCACAAAGACTAACAATGTGTCTATTTATGCATGCAGTACGGCTTTTGTTAACAGCGCTGTATTCATGTCCTGCTTCGATATTGCATTCAACACTACAAACATTGTTGAACGCGTGCTCAAAAATTATCAACATGCATGTTCAATTTAATATTGTTCCAACGGATATACCATGCAGGCGGGAAACGTAGTTTGAAAATGAAAAGAAGTGCCCAGCAAATAACTTTTAGACAAGATATAACTTCAAAGGTAAAATATTTTAGTAGCTATAGCTTGGTTGTTTAAATGATGATATGTCGAAAGTGTTTGGCCACGCCTGGAGGCTTGAAAGTCTTTCGGTCTCCTTCACTATCTTCACATCTGCTTTGGTTTGCGGTCCATAATGGAATCGTTAGACAAACATACTTCTGACGACACGAAGTCTGCTGGTACAGTGCTTTTAATCTTTCTTTTATCTGCATCCGTCACTCGTGAATCCTCAGTGAGCGGTTGACATCTAGTTAGCTCTTTAACGTATACCGCGTCTTAATTAAAAAGAAACAACGATAGGTTAACGCTTTATATTATAAAACGCACTGACTATGGTGAATGGCAACAAGAGATAGTTCTATTGGTTAATACCATATTGGTTGATGTGTATAGCTTATAAATTTCAAAACAGTTCTTGTAACAGTTGTTGCCATTCCCCATGGTCACTATACCGATCTATAGACTAAATTAAACCAATTATCAAGGCCATTATAGCATGCAATGACCGCGCGTGATTATGCCTTCGTTTGTACGTTTCCGTTTCAGACTTTCACACGATGCAAATACTCTCGCAAATACTTAGGTCTTACCATGGATAGTAAATAGACTGGATAGGAAACTAAGATCACGTGCGACGTTTCCAGCATGCTGATTGGTTTAGGCACCAGTTGGTCGCGTGAAAACCTAGCACAAAATCACCATAAATCGCAACGTTTAGCAATAATACAGCTAAAAATGATAGTCAAACTACCAAAAAATATCACAATGTCACTTTACGATGGAATATCCGACTACCATTACTCATTTTAGGCGAAAAGATCCAACTTTAGACGGTGAAAAACGCGTCCCAAATTTCAACTAAAACAACGGCAGTTTTGCGACGCCAGTTTCTTCATCACAAAACGAAAACAGCTGAAACAAAGACGAACAACATTTACCTCGATCATTTGGTCGTGGCTTAGGCAGGTTTGTAAGACGATGAAACATTTTGGAATCTCAACATAGCTACTTGAATACGAAAATATGGAGAAGTCGAAGAGAAACTCAGCAAAATCTGTGTACTCGTGACATCTTCGTGACATCACGAATTTCAACTAGGTTTTCACGCTGACGTCAACCAGTTTCCTATCCAGTCTATTTACTATCCATGGTCTTACTACACTATTATCATATTGGTTGATGTGTATACTGTATAGTAGCTTATAAATTTTAAAGGCTGATATACTTAATACTACCCAATTATATATTAAGTCGGATTTGTATGATTTCCGCGCTTGTTTAAACGAGAATTGCCCAATTCTAAAATAAACACGCGGTATAAATTGGGTGATATTATATTAAGGCCCGTTGACACGATCCGATTTTTTGGATCCTATTTTCCTCCTGGTAGGAGATGCTGCTTGTATACATATTGAACCTGAACTCGCGACGCGTATACGTTATTAATATTGGGTCAAGGCAAACGTCGGTTGTTATTGGATGACCACCGGGACCACCAATGTTGAAGGCTAGCCAATCAAAAGCGACCTTGCAAACGGTGAAGTCTTACTGAAACACAGCAATAGTATGCATGTTTTTTCACCCTAAACTACTGTATATATAGGCTAATTATCAAGCATATAGTATTTATAACTTGAGGTACACAAAAATAATAAACATACTGTACATGCAATTCCAAAATTTGTACTACACTTACTATTCAGCAGTATTATAAAGAACAAATGGTATATATTTTAAACAGGCTAGGAAGTCTGGCGAGTCTCGCCGAGTCAAGTCAAAAAGCACTGAACTGAACTTAACCGAAGGTAATGGCTACTCGTACGGTAGCCGTACGACGCTATAGTCTCTTAGAATTCAACGAAATGCGGGTAAATATCACCAAAATCCTAAACCTAACCCTAATCCTAACCAAATTGCTAACCCTAACCAAAAAAAAACAATGCAGAAAAGGCAAATTAATTGCTCAACACAGTCACAGACCGGTGAGTCGCCGTGACAATCACAATGTACATAATTATAATAGTCCTTTTACCTTTTACTTGTGTCTGTCTTTGATTATCTTGTCCTTCAACACTACAGTTTCGGCTTGAAATCAGCTGATAATGTACTAATGTTAGACATTATCCTTCATCCTATGATTTTGTGAGGTTTCGTTGTCGGCAAATGGCGGCTTTCTTCCGGAAAGCGGTTTGTCGCGCTGGCGTCAATTTAAATTTAAATTATGCCAAATTTAACGCACAAACGTTTCAATACCGTTTCAATTTTTGCATTCGCAATCATGAGACGGTTGCAATTTAAATATAATTCCAATGCAGAGGTCTACCAATCAGCTTCTGTCTGTATCTAGTTGCCAGGGCCACATTTTCTGATGCCGCGCATGAGGACGGTTGATCTATATATCATCATCATCATCATCCCGTTTGTCCCCTCAAGGGGGGTCGGGTCGTCTCGACACCTCTCTCCACTCTATTCTGTCATCGACTTTGTCCAGATCCACCACTCTCCCATCATCCCGAACACAATCCATCCATCGTTTTCTCGGTCGTCCTCTCTTCCTTGTTCCTGGTTCCCTTCGTTCCGCTGCCCATCTAACAAACTCCTTCTCTTCCATTCTCTTCACGTGTCACTACCATCTCAACCTGCTTTCTCGTATCTTCTCTCTCAGTTCCGTCACCTTCAATTCCTGCCTTATGTCGTCGTTTCTCATTCTCTCTCGTCTTGTTACTCCTCTAATGACTCGTAGACATCTCATCTCTGCTACTTCCAATTTCCTCACATGTTCTTCCTTCACTGCCCAAGTCTCTGCCCCATACAGAATCACCGGTCTTACCATCGTTTTGTACACCTGCGACTTCAGTCTCATCGGTATCCGTTTGTCATATATTATGCCGCTTACATTTCTCCATGTGTTCCCTGTTCCTTGCAGTCTTGCCTGTACCTCTCTATCCAGATCTCCACTCTCATGTAGCCAACTTCCTAGGTATCTGAAGGCTGTTGTTTGCTTCAGTTGCTGTCCGTCCACTGCAATGTGCAGTCGTGGCACTGGTTGCCCTCTTGAGACTTCTAGTACTTCCGTTTTTTTCTTACTCATCCGCATACCATGTACTTCCAGTTGGTTGTCCCACTTCTCTACTGCCTGTTGTAATTCCTCTATTTTGTTAGTTCCCAGTGCGATGTCGTCGGCATAAATAACCTTCTGTCCTCGCTCCATTGGGCACTGCTTACTGATGCAATCCAACAGTATTATGAACAGCAGTGGGCTGAGAGCTGAGCCCTGATGTAAGCCTACTTTCACTTCAAATGACTTGGTTTTAACAAAGCATGTTCTCACTTGCGTACTTGCATGGTGTTCTGTACAGCGCCATCACCATGGTTATCAGTTCTTCCGAGACGTTGTAGTGTCTTAGTACTGGTGGAATCGTTCCTCTGTTAATTTTGTCGTACGCCTTCTCTAAGTCCAAGAAGCCCCAACAGCTCTCTTGTTGGAATTCCAGTTTTCTCTCCATCATCTGTCTCACAATGAACATAGCATCTGTCGTCCCCTTTCCCTTTCTAAAACCAAACTGCTCTTCTCCCAAATACGGCTCCACAAACACTCTCATCCTATTATCTAGTATTCTCTCAAGGCATTTCATCATCTGCGATAGAAGTTTGATCCCTCTATAGTTTTCGCACTCATGGATGTTTCCCTTATTCTTAAATATAGGTATCAGGATGGATTCTAACCAGTCGTCGGGTATTCGTTTTTCTTTCCAGATTGTATCCATTACTCTGTGCAGCCATACAATCCCTTCTTCTCCCAGTGCTAGTACCATCTCCATCTCTTCATCTTGCTTATTGCTGCCTTTACTTCCGCTATAGAGATTCCTGGTTGTGTGTCGTCCATTGATCATATATATATATATATACCTATAAACTCGATCCAGATCTAGGAACCGCTTGGATCTCGCGTGATAAGGGACTAAACGCCGGTCGATATTAGCACCCTCGCCCTCAGGCCTTCGGCCGGCGCTTTCACATATGCCTCACCAATGCAGTTGTCCGCTGACCAACGCCCGTGATGTTAAAAGTCAAACCCATTGAACTATATATAGACTGGAACGATAACTAGGTAAACGCGGCCGTATGATTGGATGAAGCCAAAATTCTGATCACTGGGGGGTCGTCGTCAGGCAACGCGCCCATCATGAACCATATGAAGAACAGGCTTCTAAAACGACCAGGTAAAAATATTTAATTGTCGACTATTTACAAGAATAAAGTTTTGGAAGTGAATCCTTGACCTATTGGGAGCAACACTATAATAAAGCTCAACGGTCTATGAACAAAGCGATGTCAGACGAGTCGAAGAATATCATGGAAGTCGCTTGACAAAAATTAAGGTAAATACTATAAATATTTCTGGTTTTTAAATAGATTTAACTTGGTTACTTTATGTCTGTCACTTGACTGTCCGTTCAGCACAACAGTTTCGTAATAACATTTCCCGTAGTGCGAAATATTGTACTGCTATGCACTTGATCAATTTCATGCGATGATCTATTGATCTTCAAGCACACTTTCATTCATCATATCATGCCTTGCTCGTGATCTTCATACAAAGCTTGGCGAGATTCAACGAGGAAAGATCTCGAGTACCATTCTGCTTTGTATATTTTTCTCATGATTTACTATCTTGTTACCTTCTTTGCAGATGATGGCAGATGGTGCCAAATTCTTTTACATCATCTGTATACCGTCTTCCAAATGGATAAACATTTGAATTGTGCTACTGTTTGTCAAATGAAGTATGTAATGGTGAAGGAAAATTGTCTGCTATATAGTTCCGTTTCTATAAGTAATTTTCTTTCCAAGTCATTAATCAATTCTGCCATATTATCCAACTTCTTTTTGCATCTTCTTCGGTTTTGCTGCAGGTTTCTAACTTTTTGTTTTAATTTTTGTTCTAGTATTTCCCAGTCCTGTTCATTGGAGGGTGTTGCCATTGGTTTCTCTTTTTTTGAATAATTGTGGTCACAAAGAACCTTTGCAGCTGGTGACAATATCAATGAGTCATCATGAGCAAGAGAATGCTTCAGTGGTATCCCAAATCATCTTCTACAATCCTCTGTTGTGTTGTGAATATGTACTGTAGAGGAGGATGAAATGTGAGGGACACTGATGGAACTGTATTGGTTTTTATTAATCTGCAGGTGCCATTTGATGATGGAAGAATTGTGTAATCACATGTCTCAAAATGATTGCTGCAGATTTGGCAACTTTTAGTTGCCTTCCATGTTTTTATCATGATATCATATTGTGTTCCCCTGACTGCATTCTCCCACTTCACAAGGAAATGATGATAATGGGATTCCATGATTTTTTTAAATTTTGATAGTTAAAATGTGTGTATTTGACAATGTATATAATTATTTGATCATTAAATATGTGTAATTCTCACATTACTTTGCCCTCTTTGAAAAACTCATTTTCTGTGTCTTGACTACATTTCCTTTGTGAACTTTGGCACCCAAATACTGCACATATATATGCCATGTTCACTTAATTATACTTGATCAATAAATGACCTTTATTTTAAGTTTTAAATAGTTTTTTCTGAATTTGTCAGTATTTTCGCAAAAAAAATATATCACTCTGTTGACCAAAAAAGGACTGGGGAGGACATCCAAATTTCAGAAACATAACAAGTTGTAATGTTTCGTCGTAAATTGCACGTTTAAACACTATTTGTGTGTGGTGCCAGGCTAAAAACGTAATGAATAGCTAGTTTTTTGGATCAACTTGATTAATCTCTGGTCGAAAAATATCAAATATTCAGAAAAGTGCCAAAAATGTATAGAAAACCCAAATGACCGCGCATTTATTGAACTCAAATTTCGCAATGTTTTGTCAAATATTTCATTTTTCAGACGAGTTTAAGCAGTTATAAAACCATAACAAGAAACTTATCTATCTGTGGGATGTTATTAAGTTTTAATAATAATTATTTTCTAAATTAAAACACATAAAAATTGGGGATTTTCTCGTCGGACCGGATCGGCCATTTTGCCTAAAAAAGGACTGGATGGAGTTCATGGCTGCCCCCATGGTTGGCTTCTAGTGCCAGGCCCTAGTTATCGTTCCAGTCCAGCCCAGTGAACTCTAATAAGGACTGGAACGCTAACTCGGGGTTGAATTTTGAAGCCAGTCATGGAGGCTGACATGTAGGTATGCCCTAGTCCTTTTTTAGTTGACCGTGCGATAAAGAAATTAAATTTGATGAAATATAGGTTGTAAAAAACAACATTATGGCAAAAAACTAAAATAATATCACACTATTTCAAGTTTAGATTTATTGCTAGTTCACAGTATGTAATTTCAATGGTGAAATAGCCAGTAAAAGCAAGAAATATAGGAAAGATTAACCCACAAACAAATGTAAATAATGCAAGGTCACAACTTCTTTTTTGATCAAGCCAATAATTTGGGAAAAAACATCGAGATTCACATTGACACATTTTCAAACTGAAAGACATTTTAGAGGAACAATAACACAAGAGCATTGTCAAATATATGTTGTGAAAAACGCAGAGAAAATGTGTTTTACTTTTACATAAACTGAGGTAGTTACTGGAGGTACTGAGTTATTTTTCGTGTCGTCAAAGATTGGATTTAGCAGTAACACACACAAAAAGTAACCTTAAATTGTGTTTTGATATTTATCTTAATAAATCATTGTCATAAGTCTTCAAAAGTTCAAAAGACAGCAAAGAAAATCAAGAGAAACCTGTATTTTTTCAAATTTCGGTGCATATTTCCCCGTTTGTTTGACGGATATTTTATTTGTTAAGCCACATCCATCGCTAGAAATTCTTGAAAAGAAAGCTCAACCAACGTATCGCATTTTTCCCTTTTAAAAAGCAACTGTGAAACAGCCTAGCTCCAAAAAAGTTGAACATTTTCCGTTCAGCAATCCTACCGCTCCTACGATTATTTCCTGGCCACTGCCGTTTCGTGCACTACACGCAAATCAACACGCGTGTTTTATACCTACAACGTCGCCGAGTGGCTGTTTCGTACACTACACGCGGTCAACACGCGTGTTTTATACCTACATGTCAGCCCCCATGGCGGGAATTTTGGCTTCATCCAATCATACGGCCGGGTTAATGGAGTTAGCGTTCCAGTCTTTATAGAGTTCACTGGTCCAGCCTCGTACCCAGGCGCTTGTTTTGCTTTGCGCGACTTTGGGGCTGAGCGCGCGGGGGCTTTTGTGATATATCTCATCCATTAGTCTGTTTTTGCCGTATTTATCGCTTCTGGTAACTTATTCTTGATGCATCCATGGATTATCTGGAGCAATCGCTTCAAGAATTGTCATTTGAAGGTAATATTTTGTATATTTCGGTATTTCCCTTTGTCGGCATATTTGATCATATTGGCCCGTTTTTAAAATCAATCGTCGAACTTCTCATGTGAATGATCTTGAACAAATGGTTTTGCTAATTTACATCAGATTCGGAACATGAAAAGTTCGACGTTTAAAACAAGCCTTAGTTACATGTGCTATTCGCATTTTGTTTTATATATTATCGCTTTGTTTTGACTTCTTACAATATTATTATTACGCAATATATACAGAATTAAGAATAGCATCCCAAGTTCTGATGATGAATTAATTAAACGTATATCATTTGGAGAACTGAATGTTCATGGTTATATATATATATATATATTCAATTTTAGCCTTCATTATTCATTATATATTCAATTTTAGCCTTCAATATTCATTATTTATCTATTTGTTTGTGGTAATATTTTATATTGTGTTGAAATATATTTGTTGACAAATTTGTAGAACCTGATGCTATACTAGCACTCCTGTAAAGGATAGACCAAATCATCCATAATGACACCAGAGTCCAAACTCCAAAGCTGCCACTGAGTCCAAACCCAAACAATTTGCCAGTTAGCATAATGAATGAAATAAACTCCTACAGTATATTAGATATGAATCTTTACCAGGGTACTGTATATAAAAGTAAAAGTCTTTTTGTAATGTGTTTTTCATTGTATTTTTCAGCATACAATTTGTCCAGTCTCTCCAGTGCGATGAGAGAAGACAGACTCAACTGAGTTAGAAATATTTTTGCTAATCATGAAGATTCAGATGTATATGTCAAACAGTCTTTGTTGATGGATTTGCTTGATTTAACATCCATTGATAAGAATATTCTCACTCGAGCTATCAAAGCACTTTTCCAGATAATTCAACTAATGACCATAATGATTGAATGTGAAACAATGTACTGTATGCTTTTTAGAATCACCCGGTTTGAAACACATTCCATAAAAATAGGTCAATGAATGGTATATTTTGCACGACAATAGTAAAATTGTAAAAGGCACAAATTGAAAAAGAAATGAAAGAGATGGAGCATATCTGCATTCTTTGGTCTGAAAGGATGTAGTGATATGGGAGGTATATATTGGAGAAGGAAATTTTCTGTGATTTGTTACATAATTTTGAAGAGAAGTGCCCACTATTACAGTGTTTTTTTCTTGTGGCTTCTACATCGCATGGTTTATTTCCTTTGCTATAAGAATTTAAGATTCTAGCATAATATAGCAACAAGCAAATAAATTGCAAAGCTTCACGCTCGTTGTGCACAGCACAAACCAAACTGCATCCACATGAAATTACAGTGACATCTCGGTAGCGTTGATTTTAATATAACATATAAAAATGAGAATAAGAATTAAGCTTAACATTTAAGGAAAAGTACAAAAGTATATAATATTATCCTTGTAAGTTCTTTATTGTAATTTCAATATAATATAATACAAAAGAAAAACATAATTTGTCATTGTACACATAAAATGTGCCCACGTTTGTTCTACGATATACATCTTTTCCACACAGTGCACATACCCTTGCACACACTCTTGTTTCTTGTTCGTGTAATTCTCTGCTGATTCGCAAATATGATTCATTCCTGTCAGAAATGCTAAATTGTCGATTGACGATTGTTTCTATTAAATTCGGAAATGATAAACAATGCCATTTTCGAGAAAGAATTCTCTTTTGGCAGTGCATTCATAATCTGGACGCACGATTTCTACAATAATTTCCAACAACAATTCAACGATTTCCTCATGATAAAACGTCGGCCATGTTCTATTCATTTTCTGCCAGGCGCTTCCTTCCCTCGCGTCCTCCCCAAAAGCCCCCGCGCGCTCAGCCCCAAAGTCGCGCAAAGCAAAACAAGCGCCTGGGTACGAGGCTGGTTCCAGTCTATATATAGTTCAATGGTCAAACCTAACCGAATAATGGCGCAGATCTTGCAAAGCACAGAGGCTACTGTTGAACCGACAAGAAGAAAAAGGAGAAAGAGAAGGCAAAACTTGGTAGGTTTTAAGATTTTAAATATATGCATCAAACTGTTGATTTCTACGTGGCTCCGTAGAGTTCAACTGTTTTGTTTTGTCACAAAATTCCTTATGCTCCTTTACAAGCACATTTTAATGTTATACAGTCACAAATTATAGTGAGCTTTTAATATATTTTAGGACGTTTGTCCTCAGGGAGTGGAAATTATATCGACAGAATCGTTGTCTATAGATGTTTTTTCCGCGGTTGAAATTTTATCTAGTATGTAGAAAGTATCTAAAACGTTTCTATTTTCAATTAACTCTTTGTGGTTTCACATGGCCAACTTTCCTGCGGCGTAAATAATAATATACGCCGCAGGAAAGTTGACCATATGCTCTGACAACAGTAACTCGTACTAAAACACAATTTGCGCTTCAGCGGTGTTATTTTTGTCTGGACTCTGGAGCAGGTCAGCTTTTAGCCGCATGTAAATTTAGGACCTCATTTAAATTTGAAAGTAAGTTATCTTTGTTTATATAAATCAATGTATAACTTCAAAGTATTCCGATATTTCACTTTTACAGTATATACCTACTGTAATAGCATATTTTAGGAAGATTTCCAAAAATTTTTGGGTAGTACAGCTACTATAGAATATTTCTCTATCCGGACCGACCAAAAACGGTAAATAACATATTTATATTTTTTATTATACGAGGTAAAAAACTTGAGTTACTTTTAAAGAAAAACAAGCCAAAATACTTTAGTTTTTGTATAATATAGTTGTTTCCAGATTAGTTGAATCAATTTCTTTATTAGTTTTCCATTTTCCAGGTAATAATGAAACAAAAATCATGCTAAAAAATTTTAGCATTTAGGATTCTGTGACCGTGGCCAAAATATTGTGAAATTCCGCCCGCTGCTGCAGCCAATTGTGTTGCAGGAAAGGCTAGGATTCCACCCACTCACGATACAAAAAAAAGTTTTATGTTACTTACGTATTGAAAGTAATCTTATTTCATCGGTTATTAGTATTACTCGGGCATTAGCTGAATCTAGGTTACGCCTTTATTTTTTCTGGTCGTATTTTTTTGGTCGAGATATGGCCCCAACAGGCTTTGCGAAACTGAGGCACTACCTCGTACCCAGGCATCTCAATCCTTGCACGCGCACTGAGGCATGTGACTAAAAGCAAAGTGTTTTTGCCAGCGATTGCTTGGTTAGTGTTCAAAGTTATGTGGCTGTGAAGTATCTTGTTGCATCATAGATCCCAACAACTTTTTCCTAACTACAAAGCAAAGTGTTTTTGCCAGCGATTGCTTGAAAGTGTTATCGAAGATAAAAGAAGCATGAAGAACGTTGTCATTGATGAAGCCGACTTGATAGGTTATATGGGGTATGCACATTATGCGAGCCAGCGAGCCAGCGAGCCATGCAAGTCATATTGCCAGTTTCATGCGAGCCAATTGAATTTTAGTACCCAGTGTTTCTATTACTTTGCCAAACATGCTCTTGCATATATTCGCTAGTGCTGACATTATTTAGCCTGCATCGCAGACCCCGCGGTGTGTATTTCCTGTGATTGAAATACACACAGGGTCTGTGACGCAGGCTAACATTCTTTGGTTTTTACGGAACGAGACGAAGAATAACATTATTTTATGCTGATATATATATATAAATGGTAACTATTTTAACATGTCTTCAAAGGACATACATTCCACCCAGTCTTTTTCTTTTGTAAAATGCCGTATGTGCGACCAATCGCATGCATGTTTGGGCTGATGCGTGGGAATCACACTTGTCCTATTCACCAGGCTTGACAACATCCCCCCCCCCCCGAGTGCTGGCTATGGTAACAGCAATTTAATAGACAAAGAGTTTCGTTGTTTTTAATATAAAATAAATTGGCTACAAATAAAGCAAAGATTAGTTCAGAATTTTTATAATGTGTTTTTCAAATATTATCCACAATCAAACCATATTAAATACAACCATTTGCCAAAGATAATGTTCATGCCGAATCGGTAAAAACGACCATATCATCTTCGCTTGCACTGATTCACTATCATCTTGACACGTTCATTAGTAATCCTTGCTATTTTTGTCGATGGTTCTCCATCCACCAGGTCAGTTACAGTACTCGTTTTAGTTTCCATCTCTTCTCTAGATACATCTCGAGTCTCGACAGCTCTGTCAACAATCTCATTTCGTTCTTCCGTTGTCCAGTTGCTGTCGTTTACCAAGATATTTAACAGCATCTCCATTCTTGCATGTCCCATTCAAAGTCTTTGATCGGATAGAATTAGAGTGAGAATACTGAAGGCCTGCTCAACAGAAGAATTTGAACCACTGATGGACACAACAATTTCTGCACAGAGACACTGACATAAGTTTGGAAATTCGCTTCTCTTGTAAGCACTCGGCGCCACAGCGTGCTGGCATCCAAAGCCTTCAAATGCATACTGACAAAAAACATGAAGGCTTTTCACTCAGGCAAAAGTTTGTCTGAATCAAAACCTGCTACAGAAAGCATTTTATTAAAATAAGTGGCAAACTTTTGGATTTCTTCCACATCATAGTTCTTGTCAGCACAAATAACGCCATGCGTGCAATAATCATCGCATCAATAATCCTTTTGTGCGTGTGGACGCGTGCGCGTGTGATTGCACGCCTCAAAAGAAAAAGACTGATTCCACCTCTTCGGAAGACAAAAACAACGAGTAATCGAAGTAAATTAACCGTCTGGTGTCAGACAGAGTAAAATCGTCTGGCATAAAGGTTTTCAACTCGTTGAGCACAGCGACCGTCTTGTGCATTATATTGACAAAAGGTTTTCAACTTGTTGGGCGCAGCGACCGCCTTCAAAGGCCACATGCATTCAACCTCTTTGGAAGACAAAAATCTTGACAAGATCTTGAAAAAGATTCCCACAGAATTTGACAAGATTCCCACAGTGCTGGCTTTGGCGCAGATACGTGTACGCATAGCGGACCTTTTGTTAGTAGAACCACAATGATGTCCTGTATATGTAAATGTCAGAACTATGGGAACGGGGATTAGAATAATAAGCACATTTAGCCTCTGGCTAAAATGTGTATCATATTGCAGCGCACGGTGGACATGCACTGAAAACTTGGTGGCTCGCACTTAAAACTCGATGACTCGCACTGAAAACTAGTGGCTCGCATTGAAAATTTGATGGCTCGTTGGCTCGCATGATGTTACTGCTCGGTCATATGAATGCTGTATTGAAATCATTGATTGAAATACGTTAAATATATTGAGGTAGTACCGGTATTAACTGTAATATTTGTCATTTGTTTTATTTTTGCTTGTATTGTTTATTGTGTTGTTGCAAATATCATGCAAAATAAAGTCGATGTGATCATTAACCGTTATGCGATTCAACAGTTTATAGTTTGTAGTTATTAAGTGTCCATGCACAGTCACAGATTTTGCCTAATAAATCATCAAACAACTCTGTTTCACAATGCAAAAAGTTCCCAGTTAGTTAATGACTCAAAGTCAGAAACTCTTGTTTTCATTATAATTTCATCAAATATATATAATATATGTATGTTATTTAATATATTGGCTTGGTACAGGGTAAATGAATGTATATAATATACCGGTATACATTTTATTATCTGTAGTCTATTCACTTAGACACATACTGTAGCTTTGGTTTTGATTGAACATTGTTGAGTTGGCAAAATGAATTTAATACACTGTTGACCTATAGCTACGTATTGATTGTTCATATATTATATATGAATGCAGATGCTGACACCCAGACCAAATCCAATCCAGATCAACTCCAATTGGTGAAGTGTTTGTTATTGTTTGCTGGTTTTCCAGTGATATCTTGTGCAGCCATGTATTTTCATTCATGCGGGCGTCTTGTTTCTATACGTTAATGTACTGTGTTATGCCTATGATTTATTGTACTGTGCTATGCGTATGATTTATTGTACCGGTACCATCATAAAAATATCAATATCATAACTCTTGAATCTTCTTAGCATTTTAGTTAGCTAAATTAGTTTTATTAATACAGTAAATATTTTATATAAAAGTTGTATAGTTTAATTTTATAGTTTAATTCAGCCACAAAAAAACCCTGATATTTTCTTGTTTTCTCGGGAAACTCCACAGGGGTAGCACTTCCCTTACGATATTAACTCCTAGTTTTATAGTTTAATTTCGTAGTTTAATTTTAATCTTTGTTAGTTTTTCTCTTTGCAACCTTTGTTAAAGAACTTTGGTCTCCTTATTTTATCTCTGTATTAAATCTAGGTAAGAACATTACCAACGATGAAACCAATTCTTGATTATCTACATGTTAGTGGTGAAATATTTACTCGCAAAGAGGTAAGAATTGAAGAGATATAAATCCCGTAAAATTATAATATCTGTAGTTAAATCCGAAATTAAAATCAGCTGTTATTTCTAAAATAAAGCATCATTGTAAGAGTTAGGATTACAGTAGTATATTAGGCATAGGGTTACATTTTATTATCATTTAATATTAATATGCTTGCTACTTTCAATGATTTCGCTTTCTGGGTCAGGGGCGGCAGCAATCGCCCCACCCCCCCCCCCCCCCAATATCTGAGTTGGGGGAGGCTCCGCCCCAAGAAAAAACGGTGCTGGTGATTCACACGACGTGTACATCATCAAACTGAGTATGCGTAGCAGTTTGCAGCCATTATAGTAATCAAACACCTGCCATGTTCCTGGCCATATTCTGTACCAGGCTTTCCGCATCCTTTTGTGATTTGCGGAAAGTCTGGGCACGAGGCTATAGCTTTGTGGAAGTTGAAATTCTGCTTTTGAGTCTGCCTACGTTTAATCATTATGCAAATATAATATGAAGCAAAGACTATAGACAAGGACCAGCTATCAATAACAGTTAAAAATTACAGTTGGTTTAAATGTTCACTTTACTTTTTCACAATTCTGTCAATAATTTGACAGAATTGGCCCACAGTAATTGGCTTACGCTGTTGCGGATCCCCTGCCACCTTTATTGTAATATATGTAATGTTTCTGTCATGTCTTTATTTTTTTCTTTCATTTATTGTAATCTCTTGGCAAAGTTAATAAATTAAAAAAAAACTAAATTAATTTCATTATTTGAATTATTATTATTTGATCAAATATGTTATTAAGCCGTACCACTTTTTTCCTTTTTTAACACATTTTTCAGTAAAACGTTATTTGTATTTAAAACGTTTTTTGGAAAACGTTATTTGTATTGCGTGAAACTTAACCAAAATAACCAGTGTATTCAATGTTTTAAAAAGCGAGTATTTTATATTGCGTTTTATAACCTTTAACAGAATTTTGAGAAATCTCTCCCAAAATGTAGGAAATGTCATTTCAGAGACTGTAGATTTCAAAATTTTCCGAGGAAGCATGCCCCACCTGCTAGGAGTACTTTTGGCGAGAAATGGACCTGTGGGAAAAGCTGGATCGGCGAATTGTAGATGCGATGTCGACCATTTGGTGCGAAGTGCTTTCCAACCGTCGAGGCAACGGCAACGACGACAATACGCTACAACAGATTTTGACACTGGATGGCATGTCGAACGGCGTCAAGAACTGCACACAGCACCTCGTTGGTCTGTTGGTCCAAGACGCATTCCAGCACTCCAACCACACGAACGTGCAATGGACAATGGAGGAGATGGAGACTTCACTACGACGCATGCAGTACCAGGAATACATTCAAGCACTCGAGCGATGCGGTTGCGAATCCTGCAAAGACGTATTATCTTTTGATCAAAAATATAAAAGGTTGGTTTTCAATTTCTTGTTCATTATTTATGGAGGTGGGTGGGGTCATGTTTTTTTAATCCCTTAAAGTGTTATATTTTGGTGATTCGGATAGAGCATAAAAAGTTAGTTAATAAGTTCTAGATTAGTTTTTGCGTTAAACTTTTAGTTTCGGAGATATAAGGGCTCAAAGTCACAATTTGTGAAAAAAAGTAGCGCAGGCCGGGAGAACCTGTGTGTTATTTTGGTGGCGCTACTTTTTTCAAAAAAATGGCACAATTTGCATGTTTGAGCCGTTATATCTCCGAAACTTTTAACGCAAAAACTAATCCAGAACTTATTCACTAACTTTTTATGCTCTATCCAAATAACCAAAAACGCATTTTGGGTTTATAAGCACTTTAAAGGGGGTTGAAAAGTAAGGCACTTTTGTGAGGGAGGTCACAAAGAATAAAAGTTATTTTCTGGGTTTTTATCTTTCAAGTCAATTATTTACCCCACTCCCCTCCATAAATAATGACCGATCCCCTACGTACCAATGGGGAGGCTGCGAAAATCGCAAACAGACGCTCGCATCTTTTTGCAATATTTGCAACAGTTCATTTATAACAACGTTGCTGCGTGCAGTGGCTAAATTGGTTTTTAAATCTTGTTGGTGAAAATTTCATGATGCAATTGACGCGGACATCGCTTTGCTTGTCGTAATTTCGCGAAAAAATAATTGCCTTGCACGCAACACTGTTTCAAGTTGTTAAATGAAATTTACAAGGTTTAGAAAGTGAAACGGAAATGGTTTCAGCTGCATAATATAATTACTTAGTGCCTATAACGTCTGTGGGAATTTAACATATTTGTAATCTATAGATTATCCTGAGATAAATTGTAATATATCTTGTCAGCGGAAAATGCCATCTTCATAGACTTTTTTGCTGCTAAAGTTGACGGAAATGACGTCAAATCGGGAATCTGTCACATGAAAAACTCTTTACAGATGACCGATTTGACGTCATTTCCGTCAACTTTAACAGCAAAAAAGTCTACGAAGATGACATTTTCAGCTGACAAGATATATTACAATTTATCTTAGGAGAATCCATAGATTACAAATATGTTAAATCCCCACAGACGTTATAGGTACTTTAATACTTAAAATATAGTGTTACCGTACAAATAGAGGTCTTGGTCCGAATGTTTCCTTAAAGGGATATGGCAATATAAATTAAGTTTGTTTCATTTGAAAGAACGCGTAAAATGGTATAAGAAGACCTTTTACAATGTTTCTGTTTTTGAAATATTTCAGATAAATTATGGCAAAAGACAGTCTGCAATCCGCCATCTTGTTGTAATATTTGACCTAATTAACTAGGAAATTGGTGACGTCACAAGCAGGGTAAACCTGATGAAACTACTTCATAGGTGACTGAATTTCCGCGGAAGGCTTTTTAAAATGTTGTGGGACAATTGAAAATGGAAATAGCGCAACATATAATTCCAAGTAATAATTCCAAAATAATTCCAAAATGGCGGACAGCACGCTGTCTTTCGTCAAATTATTTCGAAAACCAAAAAAGATACGAGAAAATTGTAAAAGGTCTTGTTATACCATTTCACGAGTTCTTTCAAATGAGACAAAGTCAATTTATATTCCCATATCCCTTTAAATATCACAGTAATCCTTGCATGGCCGTAGCAGGGGGGAACGTGGTGGGGGGGGGGGGGGGGGGACGGACGCGGCCGGCCGGCCCTCAATAATTTGCTCTGGCGATTTCGTACCAGTTTAGATTAGTTTAAACTTGCTGGAAATTACTCTCAGGAGTCAGGAAATCCTATTTCAGAAATTCTAATTTGAAAAATTCCTGGGGCATGAAAGCATCACCCCCCCCCCCCCCCCCCCCCCCCCCCCCCCCCCCCCCCCCCCCCCCCACCACCCCAATTGACTTTCTCTTGTTACGGCCCTGCCTTGTGTTTGGTCACTAGTTTAGCATTTGATTTGAAAGTTGGTTTATTCGAAAGTATTTTGGCTTCATTATTTTCCATATCTATCTTTCGCCAACTTGTTCATAAAAATGTCATGATACAATTGACGGTACCAAAAATATGGCGGCTATACGCTTTCCCATAAAGCATTGTTTTCCATAGAGTAGATTCAAAAACGTTATTTCTACTAAATCTAGTTTCTGAAAGCTCTATTTTCAGTACAACGTTTATGCGCTCTACAACGCTTATGCGCTCTACGAATTGTGGATAAGTCGCCAATATTTTCGGCACCGTTTTCCGTTGATGAGACGCATCGCGACACAATAATCACCGTATTTACTTTATTAAAAGTGAAGTTTCTACGAATATTTGAAACAGATTCTACATGAAGTAAATAAGCATCAAAATATTATTGATTTTGGCCTTTTTGTCGATGTTCTGCAGATGTTTTGAAAATACGGTACTTTGCACTGTCGCGGGCTAAAAACAACGTGAAAAATGAAGCCGACCACGAGTTCAAAATACTTAAAATGCCCTTTCGTTTTTCAGTTATCTGTATAAAGGATGAAAAATAGCTGATAAGTTAATTTATAGTTTTAGATTTGGACTTTTCGTTTAGAAGATATCACTCTTTAAACATTGCTATTTATATAAAAAAGCCGCTAATTAGAAAGGCCTGGAACGAGCCACACTGTGACGTCATTTAAGAGACGAATGTGTGTTTTGCCTTTGGGAACTTAAACACTTTATTAAACACACTGCAACTTCTCTATGCGATATTCATATTTACTGTCCGCGTATCGTCCAAGTAAGGAATCGTTAAAGTAAGGTATAGTTTAAGTAAGGAATACAATGGACAGATATTGTTCTTTCAAACTCGCTTCATTAGAACATCCATACACTGCGTATCTGTCTGGCATGATTGAATAGTTCAACATAAACGATAAATTTTATAGTATAATCTGGGATACGCACTCGATTGTTTACGAAGCTGGCATCTCTTAAATGACGTCACAACCTAGTTCCCAGTCTCCAGAATTGGCAGAAATACGTTTTCGGTTTTTTATCGGAATTTGCTTACGTTTCTTAATTTGGATGCAAAATATCTTTTAAACGAAAAGTCCAAATCAAAAACTGTAAAATAACTTAGCAGCTATTTTTTGATCCTCTATACAGGTAACTAAAAAACAAAAGGGCTGTATAGGCACTTTAATAAGTTGTAAACATTTTCATAAATTAAATTATTGAAGGATTGCATGGTAGATAAATTTTATTAGCTGAGCTTTCGTCTCGTAGGACTCGAGACTTCATCAGAGCAAACTCGAGACTTCATCGGAACAACACTTATTTAGTTTTCTCTGATGAAGTCTCGAGTCCTACGAGACGAAAGCTCAGCTAATAAAATTTATCTACATCGTGTTTCCACAAATGTTTTTATAATTATTTTCATAAATGCTAACGCATGCATACATAGATCGAATCGTCTGATCTCAGAATCATGTATGCATGTTCGTATTTATGAATTTCATGCAGTACGCAAGCTATTTCTTAAACATAATTCTGCATAGATATCACGATCTCGTAGAGGAGGATAAAGAGGTCGACGCCAACTCACCTGTACCGATTATTGCTGATAGGCCGAAGCACTGCAACGAGCTCGAACCGTGTGCGCAAACGCTGAAGAGCAAATACTCAGGGCGGAGCGTTTCCTCTCTTCAAAGAGCCTTTTATTTTGCAATGTCAACTCCACCATTTAGCCCACCGGCAATCTCCACCGGAATTCCGACACACGTCCAGGGAACCACCCAAAAATACATGCAACAGTTTCTAAAAGAAAGGAAATTGCAAGATCCCCTGCCGAGCTCGTGGATGATCGAAAGCAATCCGATAGTAGCCGAGCATCTTGTTCCCCTTGAAAAAAGCTCCATTCATTTCTACGACGGCGATTCTGCCGAGATCACTGCACCATCCACCGGGCCGCTCGCCTCGTTAGCCACCCCACCAAAAAACGTCATCAGAATTCGTATGCTGAACCACGATGCTCCGGAAATGAAATTCGCCGTACGAATTTACAAGCAGTCCGACGGGAGTACGTGCATGCAACGCTTCGCCACGAGACACATTGGCCTCGAATCCTTACGCGCAGTCCGCCAGATAGTGTTCGAAGCCCGAATGGTGTATCTCGAAGTCCCGAGAGACTCTCGCGGAAACCTCATGGTGCAGCTCGATTTCTACGGAAGGCGCTTGATGAATATCTTCGTTGAAACCAGTAACGGCGACATAGAGAATCTGGCCGAGATATTGGCGTTCACCGGCAACACCCTATCCTTCTACACCACCGGTATCCACACCGCAGTCAACACGAAAATGCGCAACGCAATGTCCAACAAACGGGGCATTTTCAGTTTGCCCGAAGAGGTCTTCTCTTATCCCTTCCTCCCATGGGATTTGCGCAAATTGTGGCTAGATCCGCTCCGTGTTCCCCAAGTTTACGAAGAGTACAGTAGCATTTTCAACGCGCCCGAGCAACCTGAGCTGGTTTGGCGTGCGCAACAGGAACAAAACGACGCGGAACTCGAAGATAGCCAGCATGGGGACTCTTTCTTCTTTCGAATCGTATCATCCACTATGCAATACGAAAGCCTTTGTTTTGTCGCACAAAGTACTATCGAGGGAGCTGGCGCCGGCCTATTTCTGAAACCACACGGACGTACCATTCCCAGCGGAACACACCTGTGCATATACGCGCTGCAACCAACATCCGAAGAAGAGATTAATACATCAGGCTCGTCCAGGGATTACGCCATCAATGTGTCCAGAACCGGTTCCTGGTTCGATGCAGAAACCCAGGAGGCGAACAACCTTGGAAGATTTGTCAACCAGCCCATGGTCCTTGAAATGCTGCAAGAAATACGAAAACTCTCTGACAAGCAAACGTACTCCCAAATTTCGGATTTCGACTGGAAACCGTTTGAGGATCGTCTTCAGGAACATTGTAACGGCGTGTACAAAACGGTCAACGGAAAACTCATGCTCTTTACGAGTTGCGATCTTCCAGCCACTGGCCAGCCACAGGAGATCTTCACGTCTTACGGGGGACTCAGGAGCTACTGGGTAAATGCAATCTCAGCATCGCCGCACAAATACCCGAAAGCGCTATAGGACATTATCGAATGGTTACTCAAATCCACAGAGTGCAACTGGACCGACGAGCAGCGTGAGAAGTGGTCAACCAGGTAGAGTGCGTGTGCCAGACATTTGCCTTGTTTTTGTTTTGCACTACAGTTAATTTGGCCGTCCAAGTTATGAAAAAATAAACACCTAATGAACAAAGAAACAAATAAACTAGACAAATGAACTCTCGGATCTGTCGAAACTTTATAGCATAAGCATAGTCACGGCATTAGTTATAAAAAGCATGCAGTGTAACTACTGATTGGTTGAAACAACCAATTTAATGGTTCTCTCAGATTCACGTATTTGACCAATATTTTATTTAGAGTAAAAATTGCTTATTTTAACCAACATTTCAGTTGTTTTGACCAATAATATTGGTCAAATAGAAAATTAATCTGTTTCAACCAATCAGTTTTTACAGTAATTAACTTGTCGCGATATAACATGCATTTAAGTAAAAGTTCATTAGCTTTTGAAATTGTACTTATATAGGTGAAGATAAAATACAAATATTTTTCTACAACTAAAACAATGTGTCACGTGTCTCCATAGGTGGCGGAAGCGGGGGGGGGGGGAGGCTAAAGCCCCCCAACTTTGTAAAAGCGGAAAAAAGGGGGGCTAAGCTCCCCCAGTTTTGGCGCCGAAAGTGAGAGTTATTTGACCATATTATACATTGAATATTTGTGCATCTTCGATATCAGGCAGTTTTTAAATTACATATCATTGCAGGATGGCAATCATAAGAGAAAATCGTCATGTCGAGAGTTCGATACTTATTTCATGAAGTACTTCGTCCATTAGTTGTTGATGACTGCTGACCAGAAGCATTATGAATTTCAGAGACTTTAGATTTCAAAATTCCCCCCCCCCCCCCCAGAGGTTGCGCTTGCTGTTCAGCTACCCCCCACCCAACCAAACCTATCTTCCGCCGCCACTGCCGGTTTCTCTTGTTCCACCTTCTACCTCGCTCTTAATCAGGGCCGTCCTCAGAAAATTTTACAGGGGGGTGTAAGCGCATTTCAACCGACTGACACACCAGCTTGTACCGACTATATCCTATCGATCGAAGCTTGTCAAAACAGTGACGGATCCAGGGTTGTTCGAAAGAGGGGGGGCGCACATGAAGAATCAGCACGTTGTGAACCCACTGGCGGGATCTGGGGGCATGTCCCCCATGGACATTTTTAATTTTGCAAAGACCAGAAGTGCTTTTCCGGCGATTTCTGATAAGAATCTTTGCGAAATTAGGGCACCAAGCCGTTGCTAAAAATGCACGATTACAAAGGGGCATCAAGATTATGAAACACTTTAATATAAACTCAGAAATAGTAGTACAGAACCAATATATACACTTTAGCCATCTGAAAACGTCCATTGTTTTATCTTGGAACCCATGTTAAAATGTCTATGAGTGCATGCAAACTGGCTTTTGCAATGAAAATATACATTAATTATTATTATATACATTAATTATTATTAATGTATATATTCCTACACTCGAAATTTTCCTTCACTATATATATATATATTTATTATAACATATAATTATATTTACCCGCTAAATTGTTTTGCACATGAATCTTGACGACTCTTGCACATTTTCTGCAGAATTCATTGCCAAAACGTCATCCCTACGCCATACTGGTACAATTTATGATGATATAAAACAAAACACTATCAAAATTCGCATGGACAAAGATAGATTCCATTTATATGTAAACACAAGTACTGAGCATGCTCAGATGTACACTGCTGACCAGAACTGACAAGAACTACTAGACCCAGGCTTCTCAACCGTGGCTTTTAAGAGGTGTAAAACTGTAATTCTAGGCAACAAACATAAACCATTGGTACATTAACTCAGTTAAACCTACGATATGGTTGGGGGGGGGGGGGGGGGTTGGGGTTGGGTTCTAGCATTAGATTAACCAACATTATCCTTGAGGTCTTGAATTTCAATGAAAGACCGACCACGAGGTTTTTATGTTGTTTATAAACGTACCACACCTATTTTCTATTGTTCCCAAGAGGTTTTGGAAAATTTTGTTTTTGTTTTTCTGACAAAGCGAACAATAAGGTTCAATGAACCGATTTTTGACTAATTGTAAACTGTTCGGCACAGCTTTTAAAAATATCGTGCCTAATTTTATGCGGCTTTAAAATCCTACACTTTTTGTTTTGCGGATTTTACCGGCGCCTTTGGGGATTTGATAAATGAATAAATTTTGGGGATTTGATAAATTAATAAATTGCAAAACGAGATCGCATTGCCTGTTTTTCTCCGTTTTGTTGAGCAATGGAGTCAGAAGATTCTGGCGAAGAATTGTATATTACTCAGTCAAGTCCACAGCGAGAACGCAATTTAGCCGCAGGCGATGATTGCTATCTAGAGGTAATGTCAAGTATTGAACCAAATCGAGATGTGTGGGCTATCACTGACATAGACGAAGAGCAACCAGTGGCAGTGAATCGCTTTGCAATGCCGGTTTCTGACATCGAAATTCAGGCCAAGATCATGGTGATTCTGTCCCTAAATCGACGAAATACAAGGACAAATGTGCTGTGAACATGTTTGAGAATTGGCGACAGCAAAGAAATAAGAAAGTCTACAATGTTGGCGAATACAAAATTGCTTAGAAGTAATGTCAGACGAGGAACTAAATCTCACCTTGGCACTATTCATTTGCGAGGTAAGAAAAACCGTTGGGAAGATATGCGATAAATATCAGTTTCAATTTTGTTATGAATTAGAAAGCCTCTATTTAAAGGAACCTTTTTGTTGAGTAAATGTTTGCGACAAGTGTCTCTGAGTTGTTTTTTTCTATAAGGGTTTTTAATTCGCGAATTCAAGACCCGGTATAGGACTTGAATTTCTAATTCAAGACCTGTAATGTGTGTAAAGTCAGCCCCAATCTCCCCTGTCGATGATCAAATGCCGCCACCAACTTTTAGAATGAGGTCTTGAGTAAAATACCAAAACCGATTGGGAATAATAGAAAATGGGTGTGGTAGGTTTATAAATTAAGGATAATAGTTAATTTAAGGGAAGAGACCGGGTTGCTGAATGTCGGTCAGTACTACCACCAGGGTCTTTCATCGAGTGGGGACTAGGACTAGTTACTATATTACCAACTTTTTTTGACTGTTTTTAACTGTTTTTAGGAGTACATGATTAAAGATTAAAGACCAATAATCGGCAATTGTCAAATGCTTTTAGATTACCAATAATGGGTAATTCCACAACAGTAAATTGTAGGATTCTAGATCCCAACACAACACAAATCCTAACCCTAACCTCCCGCCTTAAGTATCTTCCTAACCCTAAACCCCCGCCTAATCCCTGCCTTCAACTTCATTGTAACCCTAACTCCCAACCTGTGTGTTTAAAAAAAATTAAGAAACTTCAATAATTTAGCAACTACAGTCGTAGTCCCCACTTGGTTGGGTTAGGATTGGTGTTGTGTTGGGGTTGAGTTCTAGAATCCTACCATATATTGTTGTGGAATTACCCATTATTGGTAATCTAAGAGTATTTGACAATTGGCGATTATTGGTAATATAAGAGTCAAGATAACCTGGCAGGGCAGATATATAATTTAGCAGTACTAGTCCACACTAGGTGAAAGACCCTCGGTTGCCTCTAGTGCTGACCCTGAATGTCATGTTTCCCATAAATCTAATGCAAACTGCTCAGTCCAGGTCCCTCGGTCCCAGGCCTCCCTGCCCTGGTAACAGAACAGCTTCTTATAACACGCTTTTTAGACGGAAAAGCTCAATCGTGGAAAACAAATCAATACTTCATGTCCAATGTTTATATAATGTAATGTAAACAAACATGTTAACAGAAACGTGGACATGCACAGAACGAACTGGACGGCAGGTCTGCATGCCGTATTTTGGCGATCCCGTAATTGATATATACAGCCGATTTGAGATAAATGCGGCTGAAATGTTTCGCAAAGCGTTCTCGTTCGAAGGAGAAAACACGTAGACAGTGATGTTTGAAAAATCAGTGTTTATTTAAATATAAATAGGCATAGAGGATACTCACACTTGCCCAAGGTGGGTCCCCAGACTATGGAGGGAAGGAGTCGTCTTACTTCTCCTATCATGAGCTACGGAAAACCGGTCTCATGCCATGCCACAAAATACATATATAATACATAATGCTAATATAATGCTAATATAATATAATGCTAATATAATGCTATGATATATCACTGGGACTAGACTACTTTATTTGCCCTTTACACACTTATACATTTCTTCTGCGGATGTCCGCAACTCGTAAGCTCTTTCCGCTGAATTGTAAACAATATCTATTGGAAATATTAACGCGTCGGTGAGCTCTGTCCAAACTCGACCAGGTTTTAATTTATAAAGGTGTTCCGAATCATCAACATGCTCTAAATGCAGTAGATGTGCCTCTTCGCGGTCGTCAGTAAACCTAGCAACCTTGCCCAGAAAGAAGCTGATATGGTTCGGCGTGGATACCGGATCGATCAACGCGCATATATCGCCTAGATTAGGTCTTAAGCCGACTTCTTCATTCTCGCTCCCGTCCGAGCTATCGTCACTAAGCTCCACAACATCATCCTCATCACTGAAGACATTGAAAGAGAGTTTCTCTCGCAAAAGTTTCCTGCCTTTTTTCGTTTTTTCATCATGTGTCATATCGTGGTAGACCGACTCCTGATATCGGACCGAATGTTTCATCAGTGATGCCAAGCTTTCTCGAACATTCACTACATCATTAGATTCGTCTATCGATTTAAAATAGGTTACAATCGAATGTCTCAACATGTTCGTACTAGCTCTTATTGAAACTTCTCGCTCAAACAGATCGCCTAAGTATTTGGAAATCGCCAAACGGTTCTCCGCGATAATTAACAAAAAAATTATTGTGAATCTTTCCTAGCAGTAATGTCGGCCTTGCCTGAACGTATTTCGTGAGATGACTTACAAGTTCACTATCATCGGTTATGTCTATTATTGTAGGGCCGGCACTCTTCGCAGTTTTGTACTCGCACTGGACTAAAACAACGCGACTGTCTGCATGAAAAACGATAAAATTTCCGCTTACACATTTCCAAAGCTCAAAAGGCTTCCCTTCAGACTCAACAAATAACTGAAGTGTCCGAATTTCTTGCGAACGACCGGGCATAGCTCTAAGATATGTAGCCAGCATAACAAAATCATGCAATAGCGGGATTTTTCTACTCCGCTTGATTCGAAATAGTTGGTTCGTAAGTTCCGCAAAACTTCTAATATGTGAGCAAAATAAAATTTCTGCGCCGATTTCTTCATCATTCCTTCCTTTGACCGTCTAGAAAGTAATCTAGCCTCCTTCCCGAGCTGCCTTTGAACTCTCCTATAAGCCAGTATTTGGCTAGAATTAGATGCATCTGTTGGATTGTCGCAACAATTATACTTAACTACATTTATAGCTACAGTTAAGATAGAAATAATTGTAGAAGGCATCAATTTTCTTACGTTGTTAAGATAATTTACGTACTCGGAAACTAAAGTGACGTTATTGTACAGAGCTAAAGATAATTCTTCTATGTTTTTATAGTTCTTGCAGTAATGCATAAAACACATGATCCGTTCCACCATCTTATTGGTCGTAGTTATTGAAAAGTTTGTGGACTCTCGTTTTGGATTAAGAGGGCTCAAGTAAAATCGGCGTATGGAATTAAGCTCGCATTTCAAATTATCGGGCGTTTCCGCTTTTCCTAGCTGGCATCTTGACCTATCCTTAACGTCCTCGTTGTCTTCATCTGCAGGCGACGCAAAAGCTTCATTATCGTAACGTTTTTCAACGTGGGAAGATGTATTAGCTGCTACTAGCAAGTCTTCATCTGCAGGCGACGCAAAAGCTTCATTATCGTAACGTTTTTCAACGTGGGAAGATGTATTAGCTGCTACTAGCAAGTCTTCACGAGTTGATAAGCGATCTTTCGCAAACGGATAATTCGAAAACAAGTCATGCTTGCTTTCATGCGATTTCGTAGCGCTACCAGGACTACTGAAGGAAAATGTTTCTGGGATTTTCGTTTCGGATAACTCTTCGTCGCTATCACTAGAATTGTTGTCGTATTCAACTAGACAAACCTGGCTTTCTGGTCTGCTCTTTGAATTGCTGCTAGCCTGACCACTGTTCAGTTTGGTCTTCTTACTGCTCTTCGAGGTGCTGGCCGTGTTGGACGATGAATATGGAGACTGGCGCTTGCGTGGAGAATTTCTAATATCGATCAGCTGACGTAGGTCATTGTGTTCGATCAGGCCAAATGATCCACTGAGGTATGGGTTGTTTTTCTTAAAATACTTTTGCTCTTCTAGGGTGGCGTTTTTGCAAATTATCTCATTAGGTTTTAACCATGATCGTACTGTGCTTTTCGATGATTCTGGGAAGAGTGTTACACAGACTTCGATGAAACAATAGAACTTTCTGTTCTCTCTTTCGACAAATCGTAGAGAGTCCATTGCCAGTCTGAAACATAAAATAAGTAAATAGGGTTAATATTTATCAGAAGGATACTGTATGACATTTCTCGAACTATGAATATCGGTATTTCCTCCCTTGGAAAACCCTTTCGAATCATTTCAGTCATTCGAGAAATGTCATGGCCTTCTAGTAAATATTAACCCTAACCCTAACCCTAACCCTAACCCCTAGTATGAGCTCCCGTGCAGGTGGACCGGTGCGGGTGGGATCTCTGCAGAGACTCTGCTTCGGGTAACCCTTACATAATTCCTCTCATTGAGGGGGGTAGGGGGGAGCAGAGAAGGGGGTTCATTTTTTGTCACTGACCATTTTTTTGCTTTGTTAAACTGTATTTACATTGATTATTTTCAATTCAACATATAATAAACTGCTTTTCCTTTCACGCTTTTTCTTCGATTATTTTCAATTTACCTATTATTGCTTATTAACTCTTTCCCTACGGCTGAAAAACATCAAAAATTAAACGACCACGTTTTTCTATTGATATCTCTTGAAATAACCATAACTGTTGCGAAAGCTATACATTTTCTGGAAGCCCAATAAACCGACTTTTACTTGTTCTTTTAAATTTCCCGAACAAAACACATTATGTTAATATAAATTAGCATTAATTATCATAAATCAGGTTGAAAAATTTACATTTTTCCAGAAAAGGCCATCTTGCACGCCCGCATAGCATCTTGAAAACTCAAAATGCCACCAATCGCAGAGTTGTTTATGAAATCAAATCAAACTTGGCGTGTGCGTGGATTTCATGTTCCTGGCGCTTGTCGAATTTCAATTTTTAATCTTGCGTTACCGTGTGCCGTGTTTTTCGATTGACGACTTTGTGGGTCATCAACGACCCATTTTAACTGCGCCCGTAGGGAAAGAGTTAATAAGGTTTTTATTATATTGCAATTTTAAATTTCTCATATTTCCTCATTTTTTCACAATTTTTAAAAACTTTTCAGTTGTTATGTAATGAGCGGTCTTTACCTGTTTGTAAAGACCGCTCAGCAACCAATCAGATTTCAGAAAAGCTGAGGGTCTAAATTATTGGATTTGAAAATAATACTTGTAACAATAATAACAATAATAGTGAAAACAATAATAATGAAAACAACAACTATGTGTTATGTGCTAAGTGCTATGTGGATAACATAATTACGCCTAAATTAGGACTGACTTGAATAGAGATAGCTGGTGTAACGGTGGTGGATGAATGCATTGCATCGGGTGTTTGTTATTGTTTTCATATAGATCAATACGGAAGTTTACGACAAATAGCAATACAAATATTTAGTCTAGTATATTTTCACTTTCGAAATCGACAAACTAACACGTTTAATGAAAGGATTGCAAAGATATCGATGGATTTGGATCACGATTTGAATTAAGCGTCCCACAAAATGGCCGGCGAGAAAAACACAAGTGCGCAATGCTTTATCCTGACACTGACTCTTAAGTCTTTATAGTTATTTTAGGCACTGCGGATCGTATTTATCAATTGGTTGGTTACCAGGTAGTATGCAAGTTTTGCGTAAGAGTAACTGAGCTACGACTATTAAAGTTGGCCTGGGTAAGGGGTTGAGATGTATCCGGAGACAAGTAGTGAAAACTGAAAATACATATCGCATGTTCGGGATTTTATTTATTATCTACGACATTTTTTGATAAAAATTGTTTAATTTTTATCATCAACTAAAGTTTCATATTCATGCCTTTTCCTCCTGCACAGTGATTCCACAATAAAATACAAATTGAATGAAGGTTTTCTCAACACCGAGGTAGCCTCCTCCGCAGGCAACTCTGTGGCTTCTTTTTTCCCGAGTCAAATCGCTTCCAAGGCTGTACGAGCAATGTTTTGGCTGGGATTGCAGGGAAATATTTGACTATAGGGTACTGTTTTTTAGGGTAATGTTGACATGAATCACTTTGCAATGTGTTTTTTATCATGCAGAAAGTGCCAAAGATAATAAATATACCAAAAATATCACTATATAGGCACTTTCTACCTTTCATAAAAGTTTTGTTTAATTTTGAAACATCAAACAGAGCATATCACTTGGGTAAAATCTCTTGCAATGCTGATGAGGTCAACGTCATCCGTTCTTTGCTTATGGGTGCAGCATGATTGAGCCTCTTCTGTGTCATACTTGAGCGCAGGTAATTCTTCAAGCGTCGAAGTGCAGAGAAAATTATTTCTGCCGTTGCCATGGGGATGGTTAGGTACCCTCGCAGGAGACGATCAACTTCGCTTAGCATGTTTTTTGCAAACTTACAAGTGTTCATCACCTCACATATGGTATTGATCCCATTTGGTGTAGGTCTGGGAGATACTTCTTGACGAAGTCTTGGGAGAACTGTACATTTTCACCATTAATAATAATAATAATAATAATAATAATAATAATAATAATAATAATAATAATAATAATAATAATAATGGTTTAATACGACATATCCAAAAATTACATTGGCTCTTCGTCCGCAATCATAATTAAAGCTATAAATGAATATAAATGAATAAATAAATACACATGATAATGATAGGAGCTGATCAGTGTTATCAGTTAAATTACCATTACACGATTCCACCAGTACTTTCTCGATCTCTTGGAGGATTTTGAGGAAGTTCCGGTCAAATCTGCGCTCTAATTCCGCAGCAAGTAGATCCAAAACATCAAAGTATTGTTTGCGGTAGTATTCTTCTGGTGTGGCAAAATGATGATTGGGCGCTCCATCATCGACTCTCCGTGGGACCTGTCTTTGTCTCGGTATAGCTTGGAGGTTGGGTGAGATATTTTACTACTTTGACGGTTGTCACTATAGAAAGTTGTAAAGAGCTCATCAGATACTTGCCTCTTAAGAAAATCCCCAGCTTTGATAGCTGCCGAGCTTGCTTTGATGTGCATTGATGTCACTGCTGCTCTGCAATGTTCTGGACAATTGCTCCATTGCACTGAACACCATAAAAGAAAGTTTCAGATCAAATAATGTCTGAAAGTTATCCATCAGAGCTAATAAGCTAGAAGCTTTTCTTGATGGCTCATCATTTGCATCTTCTCCGATCTTCTCCAGCTCAGCGCAAACGACCTCGTAGTTCTTGATTATGGAATCAAGGGCACCTGTGCGAACAGTCCATCTTGTTGGACAGAGAGATTTGATACCAGGCGTATCTAGACCCATTTCCTCTTTCAAATTTTGAAAAAGGGCTAATCGCTTCGGCGAGGCACGAATTAGGCTTGTCATGAGTTCAGCAGCCAGACTTAGGGCATCTCTGACACAACGACAATTTCTACTGCAGTCCTGCAGGCAAAGGTTTAAAGAATGTGCCAAGCAATGCACATCATATAACGCCTTTGGTTCTTCATTGGTGATTCTTGTTGACACTCCGAAAAGGTGACCAGCCATGTTAGACGCACCGTCGTAGCTGCCTCGTCCCCAGTCGCTCGCGTACAAATTACGAGAGCCCAGAAATTTGAGAGGAAGGCGCGCGAGGAACGACGGGAAGGGGAGAGAGCGAGAAGCGACTGGGAAATCCTGCATCCAAAATGGTGTTCTCTGTAATGGCCACTAATTTGAGTAATCTCTATATAGAGATCAGCGAATGGGATTTGCAGCTAGAGACAGGAATTGCACCAACGCAATATTGCTCTGACAATATAAAATACTTGTCGATGACGTTTAAATTAAAGATTTATAGGTAAAATACTATAGTTCGATGACAATTTTTAAATTATTCGCGTGAACATATACGCGCTACAATTGCCAAAATACCAGTACACTTTTGCTTTATATGAATATTAATATGCTTTGTAGAGGAAATATGTAGGATATAGTAAATTATTCCAGGTCAAACACTGACAAAATATAGTTTAAATTGCATAACTATGGAGGCGTAACGTTGTCATAAAAGCTGTAAACAAGGGTGGGTGATGACTGATGTATTATATTATATTATGTTGCTATGTGCTATTACTACCGACGTACCTGAGTTTGAATGATTTCCACCTTTACAGTGTATATATCGATTATCAAATAAAATATATGCCGTTATATAACGGCACTCGAGAAGCTGGTAAAACACTCGGCGGTATATCGCCGTTTAATATAAACACTCGTGCGCTGTTATTTAATACTCGAATACGATAATCACACGCGGTTTTCACCTTACAAAGAGCTATTTATATAGACCAATATGGCATCGGCGTATTTCCCGTCTCTAGCTGCAAGTTTGTCAAGCGACTTCGCGTCTTCGCCATTTCCAAAGCCAATTTGCAATGTTTCGATCAAATTTGCATTGTTTCGACACACGATTTCGCAGGCTCTAAAATTCTCATTTATCGCCTTCCCATCAACCCTTGTTTTTATCACCTTCCCATCAACCATTGCTGGCCCACTCCCGATTAAGAGCCTGCGGAGGAGGCAGCCGTAGGCTTGTCCTCGACACTGAGATAACTGCAGGTTATACAGCATAACAGGACATCCTTCAGGGTCGAGGTCAGCGTTGCAGCATCGGTCATTTGGACTTCCACTATAGGCCTACTAGATCTTCATTAACACCATAATTCTTGTCAACCCATCGCACGGAAACCCCAAGTTGCTCTAAACCACTGATATCTAGCTCTCGTTTCGTCAGCTATTCGTCAGCTATAAGTGCAAACCACTATAAGTGCTTCACGGACATCCTGAAGGAGTTTCTTCACAAGTTGAAGCGCCATTAACTGGATCAACTCATTCACGATATCGTGGGACTTGTACAACTATCGGTTAACATTTCTTTTAGCTTCAGATTTGGGATATCTTCCGAGCACGACATTTCAAAAGCTGCTATAGGTTACCTTCTTCTTCTTTATGGCCTCTCACTCCCATTCCCAGGCTGTCGCACCACGTATCTCAAGGAGGAGAGCTGTTTAAGAAAAGCCTGCCTTCGTGTCAGTTGCTCCTCTGCTACCTGCTTATTAATTTGAGCTGACACACTTGGTCGTTGAAGAGCTTCATATTTCACCACTGCTTCACGATGACTTTGGCTTTTCTCATGGTCTCCAAACTTTTTTTTAGCTTTTTTCTAGTTATCGAATCCTCTTGTGGTAAAAGCATCTTCACTTTTCTAGTTGCTAAAACTAAGCAAGTTTCTTGAGGCCACAAAGCGGCAATAGAAGCAAAACACTTTGTTTTCTGACACACAGAATGTCAAAATGTCAACCATGAAAGTATGCTCGGCAAACCATTCTCTGCGAAAGGCGCGGCATTGAGCACCCTGTATTTTTGTTGTCGCCTTCAAGTAATCCAACCTTGGTTGAGGTTCACAAGAACACAGCAATGATTGAGTTGGTTGACTTAGATTTTCTGTGTCAACATCACAAGCAACGGCGTTTTGTGAAGACTTGTATGGACGAGCGAATTCGGAAACTATCGATATGACGCATGGACTCTCTCCTATACGCAAAGGCTTCCAATGCAGTAGAACAGGGTTATATGGTTCGGATAAGGAATGCGGTGGAGGGTAATGGGACGAGGAAACCGCTGAAAATCGAAACGCGGGAGAGCGGAGAAACGCTCTCTCCTCCGTTTAGTTAACATTAATAACAATTTTACACCATCTTTTAGTTTGAAGTTTGTTTATACTTATGCATAGTTAATATATATGCATAGTTGAGTGATTTACTGATTTGGCTTTTGAGCTTGAAGCTCCAATTGTTTTTTATTTTTGCTGTACAAGCTGTCTTATAAAGTTGTTTATATATTAACCTGCTTGGAACGGCCATTTATAAATTGTTACCAGTGTGTTAATTGTCGTGGCACTTGTTATTATCTTGGATATTAATGTTTATCATTTTGGATATTAATTATTTGTTTATTATCTTGGATATTAATGTATCCCTCGAGTCTGACCCAGTCCATCACTGAATTTGGTCGCCATGTTGGATACGTTATCTGGCAGAGGCAGTGTAGATATCAATGTTGATATATAGAGTTCACTGGGCAGAGGCTTATTTTCTTTCTCTCTTCCCGTCATTCCCTGCGCGCGTCCGATTTTCCTCCCGCTACGCGGCGGAGGCTAAAAGTTATTAATATAATTAGATCAACATTGCAATTCTCCCCAAAACCGTCAACTACCAATCAGGGGAGGTCTTTCATGTCCTTCTAAGCTAATCGGCCAATCATGGATGGTTTCCTATTATGATTTATGATGCTGATGACAGCAACAGCCAAAAATAAGTTTGAAGTGGTAAAAACAAAAACATCAGGAAAACATGCTGAAAAAGATATTTCTAGATGGATTTAATCGCGAAAATATACCGTTTAAACTTTAGATTGCTGCAGATGTAAAGTGATGTTGTGAGTTTGCCTAGCCTTTATCTCCTACAACACTTGTAGTTTTCTCTCACTGTCGAAGTGTTGTTCGGTGATTTTTTGTTGGCGACAGGAACAAAAACCTTGGAAATTCCATGGAGGGGGTATTTTTAAGAAACCTGGAAATTCCAGGAGGGGGTCAAAGTTTTACAATTTAAATGTCTGGTCGAGAATGTGCTCAACCGGGGGGGGGGGGGGGGGGGTGCGGATTTTTTATGCAATAAACCATTTTACACCTTGGTGGACTATATCTATAAAAGTGTTGTGTTTTGGGGTTTTATTGAAATGTGGGGAAATGTGATATATTAAACTAAATGATAAGAATGAGAAAGTTGCATGTGAGTGAAGTGGAGTGCAGAGTGACGAGAGCCAGGAATGTGAAAGTTATATGTGAGTTACGAGTGTGAACAGGTAATAATTAAGGGTTAAATTTAGGTTAAAGCATTAGATTAAATAGGGACGATTGACGATTAACATTTGGTACAAGCTCAAGTGTAAGGAATTTGTAATCCATTTAGTATAGGACATTAGCCAATCAGATCATGTGAGAAGAGAGCGTTGGTATGATGTGCGTGTGTGGGTGATGTGTTGAGAGTCGAAAATACAAGTGAGATAGTGAGTGTGTGAGCGAGAGGACAACTTTGGGATTGTGAATGTTTACTAACAAATAAATACGAAATCAACCAAACAGTGATTGTGTGGTAAATTACAAACTGCGGAGGCAATTTCCCACACGTGGCACCTCCGACGGGATATTGTGAATAGCGCTCGACCAAGAGCAAAGAACAGCATTCTTCAAATGGCTAAGGTAAATATAGAAGACGCACAACAAACCCTCGAGACGAAACTGACGCATCTTAAAATTACAAAAGGGAAAACGGAAAATATTATCGTCTCGAACAACTACGAACGAACGAATACAACGCCACAGCGAAGCGCTAAAAGACGTGGTGAATGCGGCGGATAGCTGTAAAAGAATAGTCGAAGAGCTGAAAATCAATGAAGGTCAAGATATTCAAGAAATTACAGACTGGTGCGCAAAGGTTGAAGAGACCATTGCGGAAGCTGACAACGATTTGGCGCGTTTGCGAAAATGGATAAACCAAACAAAGGAAGACGACTCCGCGAAAAGCAGGAAAGAACAGTTGGATTTTGAGAAGGAACTGTACGAAACGAAACTACACTACCAAACGACATTGGGAGCCGCCAAATCCAAACAACAATCCGAATCGAGCGTCAACGCAATTGAGAGCAGTGAGACAAAACAAGATGGTGGTCAAGGGGCATTCGCTAAACTTCCCAAACTCGTGATTACGAAATTCGACGGGACCTATCAAGACTGGACGCGATTCTGGGGACAGTTTAAAGAAGCAGTAGACAAAGCAAATATACCGAGCGTATCAAAGTTCAGTTATTTAATGGAGTTGGTGTCTTTGAAAGTGCGAAAATTCATCGATGGCCTACGTTACACGCCGAAGGGTACAACCGGGCCAAAAGCATACTAAGTACCAAATACGGAAAAGAGAGTGAGATTGTGAAAGCCTACACAAGGGATATACTCGAGTTGCCAACAATATCCGGGAAGCAAGCCAATAAAATTCACGAGTTTTATGAACGTTTGCGGTACAATGTCCAATCTTTGGAGACATTGGGAAAGCTGAGTCAAGTGAATGGCAACGTAGCGCTCACATTGGACAAACTACCTGGGATAAAGGGAGATTTGGTGAGGACAGACGACGGATGGGAAGAATGGGATTTCGTGAAGCTGTGCGAGGCGTTGAGATTGTGGACGCGCAGAAACCCACCGGATGCAAGTCCTCCAGACAAACCACGAGATAGAACCCGAGACCGGAGCGACAAACTTTACAACTCGCGCCAAAACGATCTACCCAAACTACGCGTGTGTGCCTACTGTGAGCAGTCCGACCATAAATCGAGTGATTGTCTTCGAGTGTCAACTCCAGACGAACGCAAGGGAATACTCGCCAAGAAAAGATTGTGCTTCAATTGCACAGGTCCCAAGCATCGGGCTGCAGAATGCAACAGCAAAATGTCCTGCCAACTCTGTGGAAAGAAACATCACACCTCCATCTGTAGTGAACGCAAGGGGCCTGAAAACAAAATACTCACTGCAGCATTCGACGCTGAAGGAATATTTCCAACCGTCATTATCGAAGTGGAAGGAGTCACGTGTCGTGCCTTGATTGACTCCGGTGCTGGAGCTCATACGCTTCTGCAAAGCTTCTGGACTTGCTGAACAAACGACCGATTGAAACCCGAGTTCGACGAGTGGAGATGCTGATGAGTTCAAGATTAACCAAGCTTGAAGTCTACGAGACAACAATCCAGTCGATTACCGGGGAGTACAAAATGGCCGTTCATTTAACAAAGATAAACAACGGAGAGCTTTTGTCGTTGGATAACCCTCGTTACCAGCAGATGATTGGAAGATATTCCCACTTGGAAGGCGTGTGCGTGGACGACAACGAATCCAAAGCCAAACTTCCTGTGCACGTTGTGCTCGGCGCAGGTGAATATGCTCGGATCAAAACCGAAACTAAACCGCGAATTGGTCGTGATGGAGAACCAGTCGCCGAGCTGACGAAATTAGGATGGGTCATCCTATCTCCTGGGCAGGAGATCGACAGCAGCCGAGTGCTCCTGACCCAAACGACTCAAGTTGACTACGAGGAACTGTGTCGACTCGATGTCCTAGGGTTAGCTGATGGTCCCCAACATGATCAGAGAGAAGTCTACTCCGAGTTCCGCGAGCAGCTCAAACGCCACGTAGATGGATGGTACGAGACCGGGTTGCCTTGGAGAGGAAATCACCCTCCACTGCCTTCTAATGAACGGGGGAGCCTACAGCGACTAAACAACTTGACGCGCAAGTTAGAGAGAACCGGGAAAACGGCGGAGTACGACAGCATCATCGCGGAACAAAAGGAGCAGGGCGTGGTTCGAGGTCGCAGATAAACCAGCTGAAGGAATTGAATTCTACATACCTCACAAGCCAGTGGTGCGAGAGAATGCAGAGTCCACCAAAACGCGAATAGTTTACGACGCCTCAGCACGGGCACATTCAAATGCCCCGTCGCTGAACGAGTGCCTGCACACTGGGCCTTCGCTCCAGAACAAACTCTGGGACGTGCTTGTCCGACAACGAGCACACACTGTCGCCGTCACGGGAGACACGAAGCGCGCATTCCTCCAGGTGCGAGTCAAAGAGTCAGACCGCGATGCCCTCCGCTTTCACTGGAAGTCGGGAGAACACTCTAATGTAGAAACGTTACGTTTTACGAGGGCTCTATTCGGGTTGGCACCATCACCCTTTCTACTTGGAGCCGTAATCGAGTGCCATCTGGAAAGCTGGAAATCAAGAGCTCCGGAAGCAGTCGCAGAACTACGTGACAATTTGTACGTGGACGACTTGTTGACTGGTGCAGCAACAGTGGAGGAAGCTAAAGCCTTGAAACACCAAGCAATCGAGATCTTTGAAGATGCCACTTTTACTTTACACAAGTGGCACTCCAACGCCAGTGAATTAGATGAGAGTCAAGTTCCACCAGAAGACTCAAAAGATGACACTTATGCTAAACAAGCTGGAGCAGATTCAAGTCTGCTCGGACTTGGTTGGGATAAATGCAAGGACGAACTGAGAGTTTCCTTCCCTAGTGAAAGGGCTGAGTCAACTAAAAGGGGAGTACTTCGCAAGCTTGCGAAAGTGTACGACCCCCTTGGGTTGGTTTCTCCCCTTACTCTTGAAGGGAAACTGATCTACCGAGATGTGTGCTGTGAAAAGACAGCGTGGGACGCTGAGCTGACGGAAACCTTGCGGTTGAAATGGGAGAAATGGCAGCAGCGCTTACCGGAGAATGTAACTGTGCCACGCTCGTTGGCCCAGTTTCGTGAACGAATCAAGAATATCGAGCTACATAGTTACGGAGATGCAAGTAGTCAAGGTGTTGGTGCGTGCGTCTACGCAGTCGTCCGTCAGAGTTCGGGTGTGACCCAGCGTCTGGTTGCAGCAAAGGCTCGACTGGCCAAGCAAGGAGTCACAATACCACGACTGGAGCTTATTTCCGCACACATGGCTACCAATCTGGTCATGAACGTGAAAGCAGCGCTAACCGGGTTTCCTGTGACCGCAGTCTATGGGTGGCTCGATAGCACCGTCGCGCTTTACTGGATTCGTGGGAATGGTGAATTCAAACAGTTCGTGCAAAACCGTGTTCGCAAGATCCAAGCGCACCCAGAGATTATTTGGCGTCATGTAAAAACCACAGAAAACCCGGCAGATTTGGCTAGTCGTGGAGGAGACCCGCAGCAGTGTAGTCTGGCTGAGTGACAAGACCAACTGGCCAGCAGACGTGGTTACCGTAGCTTCACGAACAAGTCAATCAGAAGCGAAAGTGACAAGGGAGATTTTCGCGCCAGCCGTAGGACGGGAAGACGGATTTGACAAACTGCTTGAAAAATGGGACTTGAACAAAGCAATTAGAATTGGTGCTTGGGCCTTGCGGTTCTTGCACAACGCACGCAATCTTCCCAACAAGCGCCGAGGACCACTTACCACCCAAGAGATCGAGAACGTGCATACCCTGTGGATAAAGAGAGCCCAGAGCAGTGGTGACTTTCAAGAGGACCGTCTTCAGCTCAACCTGCAGTTGAACGAGCAAGGGGTACTGGAGTGTCGGGGTAGAATACAGGGAGACTATCCAAAATACTTGCCGGACATCCACCTTTATACACAAAAGTTAGTTCAACAAAAGCACCTACAAACCCTGGATGGAGGAGTGGTCATGACCATGGCGAGTGTGAGAGAGAATCATTGGATCCCCAGATTGAGACGTCTTGTGAAGCGTACCTTACGATCTTGTCACGGTTGCAGACGATTCCAGGTCAACGCCCTTGCAGCACCGCCGCCAAGAAACCTTCCTAGAGATCGAACGTGTGGAGGTTACCCCTTCCAGGTCTTGGGGGTGGACTTCGCGGGCCCTTTAAAGTACCGACTCAAGAAGAAGAAAGAAGCAAAAGCATATATAGTGGTGTATGCTTGTAGTTTGACAAGAGCCGTTCATCTGGAGCTGACCAAATCGTTGGAAACGAAAGAGTTCCTTCGGACCCTCAAGGAGCTGATCGCGAGAAGAGGACGCCCACAAAAGATCTATTCCGACAACGGGCGGACCTTCGTGGGTGCAGCTCGATGGATGAAAGCTGTCATGCACGATGAATCACTACAGAATTTCCTTGGGGCAAATAACGTCAAGTGGCAGTTCAATTTAAGCCGTGCCCCATGGTGGGGCGGCCAATTCGAGAGAATGGTAGCGCTCATCAAGAATTCCCTCTACAAGAGTGTTGGTGGTGGTTTCCTGAAGTGGGAAGAACTAAAGGATGTGCTCCTAGACATCGAGGTGGCACTCAACAACCGGCCCCTGTCCTACCTTGAAGAAGATGTCCAACTACCAACCCTAACACCTAACCTTATCATCTACCCACAGTGCAATATCTTGCCAGAGATGGCACCACACCACATCGCTGAAGTGGATCTGCGCAGATGCGCTAAACATATCCAACGAGTGAAAACCGTACTGTGGAAACGATGGACCCGCGAGTATCTCCGGGGACTCAGAGAGAGACACAACCTAAACCATGGGGGAAAACCCTTTTCGGTTGCGGTCGGAGACGTGGTTCTGGTGAAAAGTGACGAAAAGAACAGGGGGAGATGGCCTTTAGGAATCGTCGAGGAATTATACCCAGGTCGTGATGGGGTGGTCAGAGCTGTCAAGTTGCGGTCGGGAAAGAATCACTTGGAGCGACCAGTGCAACATCTATTTCCATTGGAGCTGAACTGCGACAGAGCCTCCAAAGCTTCCAAAGGTTTGAACCCAACAGTCGCCGAGTTTAGACCCTCCAGGAGAGCAGCCATTAAAGCCCGAGAAGAGATACGTCGAATGATCCAGAACGAGGAAAATGAGGAAACTTGAACAGTTAACATTTGTTTTATTCAACAGTTATTATATTCATATAATCAATTTAAGAGCCACATTTCTCTAATTGAACATATGTCTCGTTTACGAGCCATATGGGGGAGAGTGTGGGGAAATGTGATATATTAAACTAAATGATAAGAATGAGAAAGTTGCATGTGAGTGAAGTGGAGTGCAGAGTGACGAGAGCCAGGAATGCGAAAGTTATATGTGAGTTACGAGTGTGAACAGGTAATAATTAAGGGTTAAATTTAGGTTAAAGCATTAGATTAAATAGGCACGATTGACGATTAACATTTGGTACAAGCTCAAGTGTAAGGAATTTGTAATCCATTTAGTATAGGACATTAGCCAATCAGATCATGTGAGAAGAGAGCGTTGGTATGATAATGTGCGTGTGTGGGTGATGTGTTGAGAGTCGAAAATACAAGTGAGATAGTGAGTGTGTGAGCGAGAGGACAACTTTGGGATTGTGAATATTTACTAACAAATAAATACGAAATCAACCAAACAGTGATTGTGTGGTAAATTACGAACTGCGGAGGCAATTTCCCACAGAAACTTTCAATAAGGTAAACGTCGCCCTCACAAATTAAATGGAAATTCTCGTTCACTTTTAACGTTGCTTTGTCCACTTTAAATACTTATAATTTCAGCCTATTTTTGTAAAATCTTGTGAAAATTAACAGGGAAGATTGCTATATTTTATTTATAGTTATTGTGCATATATGTATAGAATGTTAATAAATGTTTAAAAACGATGATGGGTCGGCATGATTTGCTTTTTGTGTGTACAAGATTGACCTCAAAATACCCGTGTTTCGATACTCTCATCCAAACAAACGGGTATATTGACCAATCAGAGCTTGTGTACATGTTATTTTATAATTAACTTTATAAAATAACATGTATGCTATGTAAGCTCTGATTGGTCAAATACCCATGTTTGGATCAGGCCATCCAAACACAGATATTTCCTGCCAACATTTTACTCAAGTTTGTGTTGCTAGTTCGTTCGTATTATTTTATAAAATAAATACCTAATGGTTTTTCCGTGTTTGGATCGCCTGATCTAAACACTTGGGATGTTGCTCGACTTTCGAAAAGCTAAAAAACACTCGCCTAGCGGGTCGTGTTTCTTTACGCTTTTCTCAAGTCTCGTAACATCCCGCGTGTTTGGATCATTGGCCAGATCCAAACACGGAAACCATTAGGACGTATTTCTTTAATATTATTTTGTCATTGGTTCCCTCCCTCTTGAAAACGCTTCGTACCGGAATAGCATAGGATAGAATAATACTGTAATTTTTATTTCTATTTTCTATAATTGCACTTGGGCTGATTATAATTTCATTTGAAATCTCCACATGATATATATTGCACTAGGGTGTTCAATACATGAAAATCAGGCCATCTTTTTTGGTTATAGTCTTGCCTTGGGGTAATTTTGCCAGAAACCTTACAACGGCACTATTTATTTTATTCTTCATTAACTCACCTTTCAGTGCCGAACTGAATGACAACACTGGTGTTGGAGGAATTATAGGGGGGTGTAAACAAACTGTAGTAAGAAGGGGAGCATGCATGGGGCTTGAAAAAACTGATTGAATTATTTTAATCATGATTAACTCATTAACTTATTGATACTGTTAATACATTAAACATAAAGAAATATTATTTCGAATAATGTCAACTATCAATGATAAGCTTAAAGGTGCCGTCCAGTCCGTTCTGCGTATGTATGATATTTCAAATGTGGGGACTCCATATGTCAACAAACTTCAATGGAATAGAATTGCGACAGTTTGTGAGTATTCGTCAAAGGTGGCGAAGGCGCAAGTGGTAGTTGAATATATTATCCACATTTAGGAACAGCTGAACAGCTTCTTATAACCACACTTTTATGGTGGAAAAGCTCAAGCATGGAAAACAAATCCGCAATACTTCATGTTCAATGTTTATATTTAATGCAATATGTAAACAAACGATGTAAACAGAAACGTGGACATACGCAGAACGGCACCTTTAAATTAATAACTTTTGAGATATTGAACAATGGAAGAGTTTTATATACACTATAAATGGTGGCAATGCACATTTCTCACTTCATAACAAACTTTTATCATAAATTTAATAAGTCTTAAAAACTTGGTGGGGGCAGGCTTAAAATATATCCTAGGAAGATAATTGGGCATAAAAAAAGTTTATAATTTAATGGGTGGGGCAAGAAATATTTTCTAAGGGGGTGTTTATATGGCGGAGGGTCAGCCCTCTTTGCCAAGATCCCGCATCTCAGTGTAATTCCTAAAAAATTGTTTGCGTTTACATGACAAGAGGGCCAGCCCTCCTAGGCGAGATCTCGCTATTGACAATAGGAGGGCTGGAAATTGTTCATCTAAATTCACTGAAGAGGGCTGGCACCTCCTGGGAGGGCTGGGAAATAAAAGCTCCATACAAGGCAGCGACAAAGTTTATCTTTACCAGTATTTTCTGGACAACTTTATATTTCGCACGACCTGTTTGCTTGTGTTTAAGTTACAAAAATTATTGAACACTTGTCTGCAAAAGTGAGATTCTGTGTTTCGTGCGAAAATAAATGCAGCGAGCCAGCTCGGTTGGGAAGGCTAGAAATTCTCATGTAAACATGAAATTCATCTCGCCAAAGAGGGCTAGCCCTACCTACCCCTACGTGTATTAATTAAGGAACGGTCGCTTAGAGATTTTCTGACAATAAAATTCATCGATTTCCGTTAAAAGTTGCACAAAAAAAGCGTGTGTTTTTGCGTTGATGTTCCTACTTTTTAAAGATGATTTGTAAACATGAGAATAGCCATACATATTAATATAACTAAACAAACAAAAACATGAAAATCACTGAACCATAATAAACACGGCGATGATGTGTGTATTTTCCTACCCTTTCGAAATTCCCTTGTCATCTTTAACAATGTTAGACTGGGCTACAACACCAAAGCGACAAAAAAAGTTTGTCAACTCTTTTGATGTACACTGTAAAAAAAAGTTGATGTTAGCGTAAAATCTTCGACGACATTATTCTCATCTTCTGTCGCTTCTCCCACTGTTTCCACTTCGTAATCGTATTCCGCGTTAAAATATGAACTATTAGACGAAGAATGACTTCCTGAATTTGTATTTTACATCGGCAATACGCTTCGACAAGAACAACGTTTCTTCACGTTTTTACTACATAGACGTCACAACACTACTAGTACCCAGATCCCGTACTACCGGTCATGATTTTTGAAACAATAAAAATTCGTATTTTTTGGCATGTTTGGCAAGCGCTAACAAAATGAGTTTTTCTTCAAAATAGATGTAATATATATCATTCGAATCCTGGTGACGTGACAAATTTAATGAGAATAAAACGAATTTGGGTTTATATGCACTTTAACAAATCGTAGTCAAAGATCACAGTCATACTGTCTGTCTCATATCTTTTGTGCGAAGTTAAAGTTGAACCTAATCTTCATCCCTGAGCAATGTAACCTTAGGCCTTTAGCCAACACTACACGATACAATATATTTAATTGTTATATAATCTAATTAGCTTTGCACGAAGACTGTTGTTAAAATTTCCCGTTATCTTCGTCAACAAACCCATGTCAAATATCTCATTTTATGGTATTCACTATCTGTTACTTTGTTTGACATGTATTATAAGATATCTATAGACATCTAGCTACTCAGATCGTCTCAACATAGTAAGCCGATGGTAACATAACATTCTTATCATATTGGCTTACACCTATGAGACTTAGCATAACTTTTTTTATCCCACTCAACACTTCAAATTTATTTGATTATCATAACCGTTTTTTTAGCTCTCCTATGAGAAATTCCGTGTGTTATCTCTCTCTCTCTCTGTTTCCATCACTACAAAATACTAGAGTGTTAACTGAAACTCCTCTCGACATATTTGCAGTAGTCTCTAGTGATAAACAAAACGAAAGAAAGTCTCAACCTGATTGGTTTAACAAAATTCTCGAGGTTGAGCTAAAGAAAAGAGACAAGCTACTCCATATGGCCAGACAAACACAATCTGATCATGACTGCAGGTCTACTTTTAAAAAGGCGAAAAATAAAGTCACTAAACTGCTGCGTAAAACTAAAGAAATGTTCTTCAAGAATAAAGTGGCAGAATATAGAAACGATCCTAGAAAACTATGGTGCCTAATACGTGAACTTGATGGCGAGAATGCCAAAGTAAAATCTACATGGCGTATGAAGGACGGTGACAATTTGATAACGGACAAACATCAAATTGCTGAAATGTTTAACTTATATTTCATCGAACTGCCGAAATCGATATTAACTGATCTATTTAACACCACAGGAAATTATATTTTCCCAGAGCAACAAGTTCAATCACAGTTGAAATACCGAATATAACTCCTGAGCAAGTGAAGAATTTTGTGGATCAAATTCCTGTAGACAAAGCCACTGGTCCTGATGGAGTGGGTATACGGCTTCTTAAGTTAGCTGCTCCTGTAATATCAGTATCACTCAGCAGAATAATAAATCACTGCATAATAACGGGCAAATTTCCAACAAAGTGGAAGGTAGCGAGCATCACACCTATATACAAAGGTAAAGGCTGTAAAAATGAAGCTTCAAATTTCAGGCCCATATCAGTATTACCTGTTTTGTCTAAGGTGTTTGAAAGGCACATTGCTACATCACTGCGTGCTCACCTGAATGAGAACGCCTTGCTGTATGGATTACAATCTGGTTTCCGGAAGACATTCTCCACTGAAACTGCTTTAATTAGACTTTTAGATCAGTTGCTTTTTAATCTTGATGAAAACCGTGTTAGCGGTCTAGTCTTCGTTGATTATAAAAAAGCATTCGATCTAATAGACCATGACATCTTGATAAAGAAGCTTTATTGTTATGGAGTTCACGGCCAGCTTTTGGAGTTGTTCAAAAGCTATCTTTCTGATCGATCTCAGTATGTCAATGTGGACGGCGTTAAGTCATCTTCCAGGCCTGTAGAATCTGGTGTGCCGCAGGGATCAATTCTTGGTCCCCTTTTATTTATAATATTCATCAACGATCTTCCAAGCCAGATCGAACATTCTGTTGCCGACATTTATGCTGATGATACGACGCTTAGTTATGCACATGATTACTCTTCTGCCCCTCAATCAATTATGGTGGAATTACAGAAGGACATTACACATCTCGCAGACTGGTCAAGAACCAATCATATGGTTCTGAATGAAGAAAAAACAAAATCTATGTTGGTTGCCAGTAAACGCCTGAAGAAGAAATTGGATACATTTGATATTGGTCTTATGTTGAATGGGAAAAAACTCGAACAGGTCACCTCCTTTAAACTGCTTGGAGTTACGTTCGATGATGAACTGAGCTTTGATGAACATGTCGACAATCTATGTATTTAACACAACGAATCGCGGTACTCTGTAAAATAAAGCGCTGTCTTCCACATAGAGAACGCATTCTTTATTATAATGCTATGATTAAACCAATAATACTCTATGGATCAGTTGTTTGGACAACTACCTCAAAGGAAAATTTAAACAGAGTTTTAAAGTTACAAAAGAGAGCTGCTCGGGTGATCTTAGATCTGGATATGTCAGCACGAACAGTTAATATGTTCAAGCAACTAAACTGGATCCCATATTACGATGATGTGAAGATCCTTAAAGCTGTCGTGAATGGCCTCGTAAAAATGTATTCACAACACGTCACAAAATAGGTTTGGTTTTTCGTTTAATCACGATCACGCTCACATTGAAAATTACTCTCTCACTCTCTCTTATTTACTTTGCTCGCACTCCCTCTCAAGATTTAACTCTCCTATATTTAGCTATCACATGTACTTGTATTATCCCATTAATAATTATAATCTTGCATAGCACACATTCTCTGCTATTACCGACACACTCCCCCATATATCTCCGGCGGAGATATATGTTCTCAATAAATTTGCCATGCATTTCAATCAACCTAAAATCAACTATGACTAAGTAAATATAAAGTTAACAACAACGAAATGTTCATAAATGTTCTCAGTTTATAAATGTTTCCGAGTATTTTTTTCAGAATAGAATAGTTATAAATCGTTCTCCGCAATATCCTGGATGCGCTTGCGCGCTGCAACAGCTGCATCTCGTTGAGGTCTAAATGTTTCTGCTTCGACATTCAACTGGCTTGGCGCTGCTGGGGGTAGCCTGTCACACGACAGTTCCAGTGGGTACAGATGTTGGACCGCACGTTCGATATATGATTTTCCAGCACGAAGCCGGGCTCCTCTCACTGCTTTGTCCTTTCCCACGATCAGCGCTTCTACTATCCCAAGGGACCACTTTCCCCGGTTCTTCTCTTCGGATTTAATGATAACTATATCACCAACTTTGGGTGAAGTTCCAACTCCAACTTTACCACGGTGTCGCTCGCGAAGTCCTCGTAAGTACTCACGCGTCCACCGACTCCACATGGCCTCCTTGCACTTCAACAACTTCTTTACCCGTTTACGAAGGTCGTTGCTCTCTATGCGGCTAGGATCCATCTCTGGGAGGACGTTGCTGTTCGCGAAAAGCATGGAATTTGGGGTCAGCACCGGAAACTGGACGTCGTCCTCCACGTAGTTTAAAGGTCGGTTATTGAGGGTAACCTCAATGTCAAAAAGGACCTCTTGCAATTCCTTCCAAGACAGCATTCCGTTTCCGATTGTCTTGTTTAGGGCAGACTTTACAAGACCAATCATTCGCTCAAATTGTCCGCCCCACCAAGGAGCGCGGCTTAGGTTAAACTGCCAGTGCACTTGATTGACGGACAGGTAATTCTGCATTCTCTCATCTCGTACCACTCCGTAACCACTTCGCCGCTCCCACGAAGGTACGACCGTTGTCGGAGTAGATTCGGTTTGGTCTTCCCCGACGTGCAATGAAACCCTTGAGGCTGTGGAGACATTCGCTCGTTTCCAAATTTGGTAAAAGATCCATATAGATACCTCTGGTCAAACTGCAGGCGTACAAGAGTATGTACGCCTTCCTCTCACGTTTTCTTCCATCCCGGTATCGCACTGGCCCAGCGTAATCGATTCCGATTACCTGGAAAGGATTTACACCCTGTGTTCGAGTAGTCGGCAGGTCTGCCGGTGGTGGAGCTGCATACGCTAAAGCTTGATGTCGCTTGCACCCGTGACAGCCACCACGCACTTTCTTCACCAGTCTTCTCAGCCGAGGGATCCAATACCTGCTTCGTACTTTGGTCATGGTCAGACCCGTTCCCCCGTGCAGAGTTTGCAGATGTGCCTCCTCCACGATGCGACGAGAGAACAGATGAGTGTCCGGCAAATACACCGGATACTCCCCCTGTACTCTACCCCGACACTCCAAAACTCCCTCTTGGTTTGGCTGTAAGTTAAGTGCCACACGGTCTTCTAGATCGCAATTCTCCTGAGCATGCTTTACCCAGAAAAGTCTCTGGCGTTCTGTTTCTTCCGTAGTCAAAGGTCCGGATTTCTTAGGATTTCCCCGACTAGGAAGAGAGTTGTTTATAAATCTTCTCATCCATGCAACCACACGCACTGCTTTCGGCAGTCGATACCTTTGCAACACGTCGAAAATCTCGTTGGTATCATCCACGGCGACTGATAAAACACCACGTATCACTTTCGCCTCCGCTCTACTCGCTTGCGACGATTCAGGTACGATATCGGCTGGCCAATTCTCCGGATTTGAGAGCCACTCGGGTCCATTCCACCACAACTCGGCCTCTTTTAGGCTTCCTCCTCGGCTTGCAAGGTCTGCTGGGTTGCTTCCCGTGGGGACATGTCGCCACGTCACGCCCATGTGACTGTTGATCTTGCGTACACGGTTGATCACGAACTGTTTGTATTCCCCTTGACCCTTGATCCAGTACAACGCCACTGTACTATCCAACCAACAATATGTTTGGTGTACAGGAAAACCTTGCACGGCAGCTCGCACGTTGGTCCCAGCCACTAGCTCAAGACGAGGAATCGTCAGTCCCTTTTTAGACAGTCTGGATCTCGCAGCAACTAGACCCTGATTGGTTCCTTGTGGTTGCTGAATGACTGCGTACACACAGGCTGCTACCCCGTCCGTACTCGCATCCCCAAAGGCGTGTAGATCAATGCTCTGTATCTCCTCTCGATGGACGGTCAGGGACCTCCACTTTCTTTGGAAGAGTACCTTCCCACTTGCTCCACTTTTTCATCAAGGTTTCCGGTATTGGCACGTCCCAGGCAATCTTTTCGTCACACACAGCCCGATAAATTATCTTGCCACTGAGGGTAATGGGTGAAACTAACCCCAATGGATCATAGATCTTGGCTAACCTTGCTAGAACTCCTCGCTTCGTCATCACTGTGTTTTCTTCTGGTACCACTACGCTCAGTGTGTCCCGTTCTGTGTTCCATGCTAGTCCGAGAAGGCTTCGCTCCCCCACTGCTGGAGATCCTAGTTGCTGCTTCGCGTAGGTGCTATCTCCCATTTCTGGCTTGTCCGACTCTAGTTCTCGTGCATTGGAGTGCCACTTGTGCAACTTGAAACCGGCATCCTGGAAGATTTCCGTGGCCTTTTGTTTCACCTCCTGTGCATTACTCACGGTAATGGACCCAGAGATTAGATCGTCAACATACAGTTCCTTTTTGAATTTGGCTACTGCCTCAGGCTCTCGCTCCTCCCAACTGGTCAGATGTGTATCAACAACTCCTGCGAGTAAAAAAGGAGATGACGCGAGCCCAAACAGAGCCCTGGTAAATCTTAACGTCTCGACTTCCGACTGTTCGTTTTGGCACCAGTGGAAGCGCATTGCATCTCGGTCTTCTTCTCTCACACGCACTTGCAGAAACGCCTTCTGTATGTCACCAGTGACCGCCACGGGGTTGAACCGGCCACGAACTAGCACGTCCCACAGCTCGTTCAGCAAGGGGGGTCCAGCGTACAGGCAATCGTTGAGAGATGGAGCGCCGTCGTAAGCCTTGGCTGAAGCGTCGTAGACGACTCGTAGCTTCGTTGACTCCGCTTCGGCACGCACAACCGGTTTGTGCGGGATGTAAAACTCTCTGCCTACCGCTGACTTCTCTGCACTTTCGACCACTCCTGCTGCTTTCTGCTCTTCAATAACCTCGCTGTACTTGCTTGTCAGATCTTGACGTTCAAGTTTCCTCACCAAATTAGTTAACCGTCGCAAACTTCCGTTCTTGTTGTTTGGTAACGGTGGGTGGTCTCCTCGCCATGGCAATCCGGTTTCGTACCACCCCTCTTCGTCGCGCACGAGCTGCTCCTTGAACTCAGTGTAGACATCACCTTGATCGTTTGACGGTGTATCTGCCAAACCCAGAACATCAAGGCGACACAACTTCTCGTAGTCCAAGGAGAAACTTCCAATTCACATGATTTTGGGGGCTAGCGAATACGCCAAACTAAAGACGGAGACTGCCCCTAAAATTGGCCAAGTGGGACAACCTATCGCTGAGTTGACGCGTTTCGGTTGGACAATAATATCTCCGGGAGAAGAACGCGTTGATTTGTCTAACATGTTGTTGTGTCAAACATCACAAGTAGTGTCGAGATCATCAATCTGAACTCCGTTCAAATGCGAGTTTTGTTCGATTATCTCCTGATACTTTGGATTGTCTAAAAGCAAAAGTTCGCCCTTTTCAACTCTTGTGACCTCTACTTTCAGAGAAAATGTTCCATCCGTCGCACTTATCTCTACCTGAGACAGTTCCACTTCGCGTGTTGTGGTTTCCAACATCATCTCGATTTTCTTCGTCTCTCTTTTTGCCCGACGCTTTGGCAATCGATCCAGAAGTGCCGCTGACGCGTATGAACTGCCGGCGCCAGTGTCTAATAAGGCTCGGCATTTCAGCCCTTCCACATCAACAACAACGACCGGGTAAATTACCTGCGGGGTCGGAGCTCCTGTAGCGATAAGAAGAGGATTTCCTTCTGCGTCACAACGAGTGTCACATATCGATGTGTGGTGTCGGCGTTGACACTTCTGACAGCTTGCCTTGCTTTTACAATCGTTTGCTCGATGTCTCGAACCGGTGCAATTGAAACAGCGCTTCTTGTTAGATAAAATTCCCTTGCGTTCACCGACGTCAATTATACTTGTACAGTCCTTCGCTTTATGACTTCCGTCACAATAAATGCACTGATCTCCAGAGTGCGGTTCTCGATGAACTCTCGATTGCGTGTTGTAAAGCTTCGTGTGCGATGTTCGTTTATGCGAAGGCGGCGAATGTTGGTTTTCTTTTAACACGTTGTGTTCTTCGACAGGGTTTATTTCCGTCCATCTTTTAATCTCCTTGAAACTCTTGCCATCCTTCTTTTCCGCGCACAAGGTCAGGCTTAATCCCCTTTAGCTTGTCAAGGGTTTCTAAACTTTGCACGTTAAACCGCAACTGCTTGTAGAATTTTTTCACTTTCGTTGGACTTGTACCGGTTATAATTGGCAGTTCCATAATATTTTTCACATATGCGTTAACAATCTCGGTTGTCTGGCCGTACTCCGCTTCCAAAATAGCCTTTGCGTTGGCATAACCATCTTCATTAAAGGGTAGACCATCAATGTCTGTTCGCACGCTATCGACCAACAACTCCTTCAAATATCCAAACTTGGTTAGGCAATTTAATTTCGTGGAGTCAATTTCGGCAGTAAATTTCCCCCAGAAAGGTAACCAGTCTTCGACCTTTCCACTGAATGGTGTAATTTCCAACTTCGGCAGTTTTGCGGCCGAATTCAATTGATATACGGCGTGGGCGGCTTTCTCTTTATTGTGAGTCTTCTCGAACTCGATCTTCTGCTCCCACAGTTCTCGCTCGTGTTTCAAACTGCTTTGGTGCCTTTGAGCCGCTTTCACCTCTTCTTCTTTCATATCCATTTCCTTAAGTAGTTGTTTAATTCTCCTGGTTGATTCGTCTGCTTCCCGTAGGTGCGGCTCGATTTCGCGGTTCCATGTCGCTACCTCTTCGACGCTTTCTCCTTTCGAAAGCTTTTTCTCTTCGATGGTCTCTTTTAACGCACACACTGCTTCAACGATGGCGGCGATTGAACTTTGCTGTCGTTCAAACGCTTCCCGATCTTGTTTGGCCAGTATGGCTCCAGTCTTGTCAACTCTGAAGTCCAGTGTTTTGATTTTGTTCCCTAGCTCCGTCAGTAATTTCTCCATATTTTAAACCCTAACCCTAACCAGTTGCCTAAGTCAGTACGTGATAAGGGGACGGTGGCATCATTTAAACATAGCATGAAACTACTTTTTAAGGAGAGCTACGAAAACATTGATCACTTTATCATATGATCTTGTATATAATAGAGTAATATAGCACAATAATCTTTAAATACCAGATTTTAGTAATATCTATAGTACATGTATATAAACATTAGTTTTTAGTTTAATGTCTGTACTAGTATAGGTTGAGAGCCACAAATTTATCAGTGTAAACTGGCATGTGTAACTCTCGTTAAATAAAGTCTTCATTCATTCATTCATTCATATAGCGTATAAGTTAACCTGTGTTTACCTTAACAAATCGTAGTCAACGATCACAGACATACTGTCTGTCTCATATCTTTTGTGCGAAGTTAAAGTTGAACCTAATCTTCGCCCCTGAGCAATGTAACAATATATTTAATTGTTATATAATCTAATTAGCTTTGCACTAAGACTGTTGTTAAAATTTCCCGTTATATTCGTCAACATGAACCTGTGTTAAATATCTCATTTTATGGTATTCACTATCTGTGTTACTTGATCGAAGTGTCTGACGTTTAAGAAGTCCTCTATTCTTCGCGCAAAGCAGTGTTCTCCAGTCTTGACATGTATACTTCAATAGTTCAAGGACCCCTGACGTTTCGTAAACTGTTCATGAAAGCCTCGACAATCTTTGCCTCCGACACTTTTTCCAAAGCGCTGTCAAAATACAACCACATTTTCTGGTCGTCTTCCATCATTAGGCAATCGTGTTGTCTTTGAGACGAATGACTAATACGACAGCCTTCACAATTTTCCAACACCAAAGTAGAAATGACGATTGAAACTTCTTCGGCATAACATTTTAATAGTAGATGCTCAATCAGCTTTTCACGGCGGTTCAGAATTTTTTCCTCATCTCCAATGTCAGTAGGTACGGAGAGTTTAGACAAATCTCTTTGGAAAGCCATAATCAACAACAATGATCGCTCAGTTTCAAAACACGTCTCGTAAAGCAAGTAAGCCAAGTGATAATGGAGTAACGTATAGACGGAAGGCGATATACACGTCCAACATTTTTGTTTTCAACCAATAATCATTCATATTTCACAATTTCCTGTGAACACGCGCGCGCTTTTCTAATACAGATTTCGTTTACGTTTTTCCTGTTTGCATAAAAATCTGTTTAATAACTCGTTTCCAACCAATAAAAACAAATCTATACTTCATGACGTCTTTTCCGGTTAACATGCGCGCGCACAGGGTCACACGGCCAACATGGTAACTAAGAGCCACTTGAAAAAATGCTGACTAAGGGGTTCTATAAGTGCACCTTACCTACTTTGGTGGGAAATCAGATTTTCTTATTGTCGACTAGTGGCAATTGGAATCTCGAAAATTAGAGACGGAAATTTGGGATATTCCTTGATGAATAACGTTTGCATTTTACCAAGGAAGTTGAAATGGGATGGTCGGAAATCAGATTTTCTTATTGTCGAGTAGTGGCAATTGGAATTTCTGGAAAATTAGAGACGGAAACTTGGGATATTTCATGATGAATAACGTTTGAATTCTACCAAGGAAGTTGAAATGGGTTGGTGGGAAATCAGATTTTCTTATTGTCGACTCGTGGCAATTGGAATTTCTGGAAAATTAGAGACGGAAACTTCTGCTCTTTCTGATGCACTAAAAATCAGCGAATTTGGTTGCAAATTGACGACGTTATGGCATTTTGAATAATGAACAAAAAACAACGCAAGATAAAACATCACTTTCTTTCCTTCCCTCCTTCCCAAATAATCGCACATGTGAGATTATCACTTTTATTAGTGGCGGAAAAATCAATAAAACACTCTATTTTTTTAACAAAAGTTGATTTTATTCCTAAATTATTACTCAATCGATACAATTGATACATAACTATCCCTTATTACGCAACTAAGTCGGTTTTCTTTGATCTACCGCGGGATATATATCGCTAATATACCCAATCCAGTGCTATAACATATATAGCACCGTCCTATTTAAATTGTTAAATAAATGCACTTTAATTTGCATTCATATTGTGTTCATGTAAATTGTTGACGTCAAACTGAAACCCAATAGGAAACCTCCTTTGTTGGGTAATAAGAAAGTTATTGAACCGGACCTCGGTCAATTAGTTGTCGGTCAATTAGTTGTTTATAAACCTCGGGCTACGCCCTCGGTTTATAAACAACTAATTGACCTCGGTAGGTTCAATAACCTATACATAAATGTCCCCAACTGCAGTCTTCAAAAAATATCAATATTATAAATTGATACGATTATTAATTGATGATTATAAATTGATATTACTTATCCCATCTATCATTACATGATCCTACATTATCCCACATATCCAACAAACATCCATATGGCCGGTCTCCGCCCGACTCTCAAACTTCTTCGTCTTTCGCTTTCTTTGGATAGCACTGTAATGACTCAAGCAATGTGTCATTCACAATGCAACTGGCGTTTGTAATCCAAAATCTGTTATCTCTGTATTCCTCAGCAAGAAGAGAGCTTGATGTAGAGAGGAAATCCTCCATATCTTCTGCTGTACAAAGAACTGGCCTCCATTCTTCTGGAGCAGTTTTCCAGAATCCCGCTTTTCTGGCGATCGATTGCTTGGTACGAACAGTAACTTGAATGGAATATATAATTCCATGGGCGTTGAGGATGATATCGACATCTGTCATTTGCTTGCAAATATAACAATAATTGGCATCTGGGATAAAGTCGCCAATCTTTTGCTTGGAAAGGCTGCCCCCCGTCTTGATAAAATTGAGCTCCACTGTTTCCACATCGGAATTAAACTTTTTTACTTCTAAGGGATTACGACCCTTATACAACGCCTCGAAGACGGCATCTTCAAACATCCATCCTCTAACTTGACCGGATGGGAAGCCCATGCTTTCGAGAGTGCTTACCTGAAGAAAAAGAAAAGAAACGACTGAAAAACGACCAATGCATCCTCAACTCTACACTGAAGTCGCACGGGTGTTAATAAAATGTGGATCAGCGGCCCGCAGACGGCGGGACCTGAAAAATACAAATATTTGTAGCACAGTGATTAGAGAGTCTCTCTATAAATCAGAAGGTTGCAGGTTCGAGTCCCGACCGGACTCAGATACATTTTCTGTAGCATTTGATCTTGATGAACGTCACTTCTCATCTGTTTACCATTTTCGTAAATTACTGCCTCCCTAGTATGTATCTACGAAAAATCACTGATCTAGAAACCAAATTTAGCTTTTCACTTTAATGCATGTTTACCTCGAATAATATCCTTCGCTTGCTCACTTCGCTCTCAAATTACATATACCCCCCGCCAACATGTCAATCACTTTTGGCTCTCTTGATTGGTTCGTTCGCCGGGAGTCACGCGATTTCCTAGTTTGCCCAAATCTCCAACACTCTCCCCCATATACATTCCAGAGGGATGCATATTTACACTATATATACACTGATTTGGGACCCCTATTTAACCTAATAATCTAGAAAACTAGATTATTAATTAGTTAACAGAACATGAAAGAAAAACATGAAGTCTACGTAATCACGAGTCGTTTGTTCATGAATAAAATTAGAATGTCTATTAGGCTATTAGCTGTTCATTCGTTGTCCATGTCCACGATTTCTTTCATGCGCAATCTTGCTGCAATGGCTGCATCTCTTCTTGGTCGAGGCGTAAAGACTGAAGCTTCCGGGTTCATCTGCTGCGTCTCCGTTCTGGGTCACGTCACAGTTCAGCTCCATGGGGTACAAGTGTTGTACTGCCCTCTCGAGGGTTCCATTCGCAGTCTTCACACGCACTGCTCGTACAATGCCATCCTTTCCAGGAAAGGTTTGCTCAACCACGGCTAACGGCCATTTTCCTCGATTCTTGTTATCGGACTGGACTATCACAACATCTCCTGGTTTTGGTTGAAACTTGCTTTTCTTGTGGACGAGGTTGTGTCTTTCACGTAATGCTGCAAGATACTCTCTCTTCCAACGAGAGACTGTCCTTGCACGCCTTTAGATATTTGGCCCGTTTCCTGAGCTCTCGATCTTCCTCTGGCAATTGACTGGTCCGTTGGTAAAGGAAAAGGAATGTTGCTGGGGTGAGGGTTGGTAACTCGACGTCGTTCTCTAAGTAACTCAATGGGCGACGGTTTATTTGTAATTCGATGTCGAGCAGGATCTCGCTGAGCTCGTTCCATGTTACAAATCCTCCCCGTATCACCTTGTACATTGCCAATTTTACCACTGCTATCAACCGCTCAAACTGGTCGCCCCACCAGGGGGCGCGGCTCAGCTTGAATTTCCACGTTATTTCTTGGTCTTCTAAGAGGCCAACGTATTCGTTCATCTTTGCGTAGTTGTTTTAGCCACTTGCTGGCTTTGACGAACGTACCACCGTTGTCAGAATATATTATTCGCGGTCGACCTCGGCGGGCGATAAACTTCTTCAAGCCCACGATAAAGGTTGTTGTCTCGAGGTTGCGTAATGAGCGTGGAATAACAATATGCAAAGGGAGGATCCAGGGGAGCTATCCGATCTACCTGCCACATAACGCAGCATTTACGAAAAAGCTGGTTCAGCGCGTACACTGTGAAACACTGCATGGGGGCGTGGGGCTTACTATGGCGGCAGTACGAGAACGGTACTGGGTGCCCCGACTTCGAAGTCTGCTGAAAAGAGTACGTAGCGAATGCTGGGGATGCAAGAGATTCCGCGCCAAAGCAGCAACTCCACCAATTCCGGGTCTCCTACCAGAGGACAGAACCAAGCCAGGAACTGCTTTCGAAGCACTAGGAGTGGATTTCGCAGGACCAATCAGGTATAGAAAGACATCCAAAGCAGAAGGGAAAGCCTAGTTGACAATCTTCGCCAGCAGCCTATCCAGAGCGGTTCATCTAGAATTACTAAGATAGTGAGGCTCTGATCTATCATGGAGCTGGATACGTTTCATCCACCACTCACTCGCTGTTTCTACTTCCTCTGTAGCTAACGGTCCGTGTCTTTTCTCTTGATGTCTGCTGTTGTAGATAAACTGGTGTATCCATGCACAGATTCGGAGTGTACGACGTAGGTTGTTATGTTCGAGGAGTTTGTCAAATGAATCTAACACAGGTTCGGATTTGGCGACGCAAAGTACTTCTCGTATTACTTTGGCTTCTGCTTCTGCTACACGTGATGTCTGTGTCACGGGGTTTTCTGGCCATTTGCATGGATCCTGTAACCATTCTGGCCCTGTCCACCAGAGTGCTGAGGAAGTAACAGGTCCCCCTCTGCTTGCAATATCGGCGGGGTTGTCTTTAGTTGGTACATGTCACCACTGTATTTCTGGGTGCGCCTGTATCTTTGCCACACGATTTGCAACGAATTGCTTGTAGACTCCATTGCCACATATCCAATGCAGCGCGACCGTGCTATCCAGCCACGCGTAGATAGAGGGTGTAGGTAACTTTGGAAAGGCGTTGCACACATTCACGACGAGATTGGTAACCATGTGGCCAGCAACCAACTCTAATCGCGGCACAGTTAGGCTTCGCTTAGCCAATCTGCTCTTGGCTGCCACCAGTCGCTGTGTTATTCCCGAGGGTTGTCTGACGACAGCATAGACTGCTGCCCCAACGCCCTGGATGGACGCGTCTCCAAATGCATGCAGTTCGATCTCTTCAACTTCCTCTTGGTGGCTCACGATTGATCTTGGTACTTGCTCTTCAGATGGCAAGGAACGCTCCCACTTTTTCCATCGTTTCAAGTGACTCTCATTGAGGTTTGCATCCCATGGCGTCTTCGCTTCGCACACGTCTCGATATATCAGCTTGCGCTCTAGTGTTAGGGGTGACACTAGGCCCAAAGGGTCGTAAACCCTTGCCAGTTTGCTAAGTATGCCACGCTTTGTCATCGGTGTGTTGTCATTTGGGAAAGTCACTGCCATTGTTCCACTTGAGACCAAGTACATGTAATTTAGATTCACGGGGTTTGACCATGAGTTGCTGCTTCGCATAAGACTGATCTTCTAGAAATTCTGACGATTCTTCAGCTTCTAACTGTGGTATGTTCGAGTTCCACTTGTGCAGTTCGAACGTGGCGTCTCCCAATATTACTTGGGCTGCTGTCTTACGCGCTTCTCCTTCCTGTACAGTTAGTCCACCAGTGAGTATGTCATCGACATACATGCTACAGTACGACGTAGGTGCGTGACTTCATCAGGGTGACTTTCCGACCACTTGTCTAGGTGGCTTTCAATGACTCCTTCGAGAAGATACGGTGATGAAACTAAGCCAAATAAGGCTCTTGTAAAACGCAAGGTCTCCAAAGTTGAGTGTTCGTCTTTTTGCCAATGAAACCGTAACGCGTCCCTCTCACATTCCTTTATTCGGATTTGAAGGAATGCCTGGCGTATGTCTCCTGAAATCAATACCGGATAGGCTCTCTGCTGTATCAATACGTCCCAGAGTTTATTTTGCAATGTTGGTCCTGGGTGGAGGCATTCGTTGAGTGTTGGCGCGTTGGTGGAATGTAGAACTATTTGTTCTGCGGTATTTCTGGTGCTGGCTCCACTATACCCTCCTTGATTTGATCCCTGATAATCGTATCATATTCTTCGGTATGACCACTTCGCTGCAATGTCTTTGTCAATCCGTTGAGACGGCGGAGACTCCCGGCTTCGTTGGATGGAAGAGGCGGATGGTTGTTTCTCCAGGGTAAACCCGTTTCATACCATCCTTCTGGTGAACGTTGTAACTGTTCCTTGAACTCAGCATGTACTATCTGTTGATCATGTTCGGATGAATCTTTGAGACCGAGGATATCTAGACGACAAAGCTCTTCGTAGTTTGCTTGAGTTGTCTGGCACAGCAACATGGTGGTTTTGTCGAACTCTTTTCCGGGTGACATTTTTCGTGTATTCAGCAATGGGTTTACCAACTTTCCCAATAAGTGGCTTCTTGTCGGTCTTGATCTTTGCGTAGTCACCCACACTGAGGATCACATGAATTGGTAGTTGTGCTTTGGTGTCCTTGTCGGCCACATTGACTCGTTCCAAATGGGGATATCTTGCTTTCACCTCTTCATACCGTGGATTATCAATAGATAATAGCTGGCTTTTATTCACCTTTGTCAATTTCACGTTCATTTGAAATGTGTTGTCAGTCGATTCTACCGGCGTCGGGGTCTCCGACTTAGTGATATGAGAGCCGATCAGCATCTCCACCCGCTTGGTAGCGACTTCGCTCGGTTTCTTGTTTAACATGTCAGCGACTTTTGCTGAGACGTATGAACTGCCAGCACCAGTATCGATGAGTGCTCGCGTGGTCATACCATCGACTTTCACCAGTACTACAGGAAAACTCCTTCTCCGCTGTTTGTCATTGTCACCTTCCGGTCCATTTCGTCATGTGTTTGTCGCATATCGAAGTGTGGTGCCTTCTGTCACAAAGTTGGCATATCTTGCTTTGGCACTTGGCTGCTCGATGACTTCCCAGAGCACAATTAAAACATAACCTTTTCTTCGCCAAGATTTGCTTACGGGCGCTTGCATCGGTGACCTTCATACACTCTATCGCTTTGTGATCGACACCATCACAGTAGGCACATCCCCGGGGCTTGTGATCCTCCCGGCGAGCGTGGTACATTTTTGATTGACGTTCTCGCCGCTGTTCGTTCTCACGGTCTTGTCGGGAAATACCAGTCACCGGATTTCTTCGTAACCCACAAATCCCATTGCTCCCAATCGTTATCTGATCTCACAAGGTCTCCCCGTATTGCTGGCAATTTGTCAAGGGTCATCGCAGTAAGGCCTTTCACTTCATCTAATTTCTTCAGTTGTCTGGAGCGACCTGAACGCAATATGTCAGCTTCTCACTGAACTCCTTTACCTTCTTTGGGTTCGCTGATGAGATATACGGCAGGTCGAGAATTTCCTGTCCATATGCTTTCACTATTTCAGATTCCTTTCCGTACTTTTCAACCAATATAGCCTTCGCGCGATTATAGCCTTCTGCCGAGAACGGTAAAGCTTCGACTTCTCGCTTGACTTTGTTGTCAAGGAGCTCTCTGAGGTACGAGAGCTTCGTGATGCTTGGTAATCCTGATTTTTTCTATCGATTCTTCAAATTGTCCCCAAAACCGTTTTGCTTGGATGTTTTTCCCCGACAACCCTTCGGATGTTTGTTTACCAATTTTCATCGCTTGCTGTTCTGACTCGAGTTTTATTTTCGTTTCGTGAAGTTTAAGTTCGAATTTAATCTTCTCTTCGAGTGCAAGTCTCTCCTTTTCTTGTTTGCAGTCGTCCTGGCATCTCTCTAAGCGTTTAACTTCGTTGTCTGCTTTTGATAATTTGGCTTCTATCTGGGCGTTCCAGTTGTCGATTTCATCTTCTTTCTCGTCGTTTGAAATCTTCAAAGTTTCGACGGTTCTTCGCGAATGTTCTACATCTGCCGATAATTCTTTCAGCGCTTCCTTTAGGCGTTGTATAGCGATATCCTAGTTCGAATCCAACACGGCGTTGATTCTTCCACAGGTAATAAATAACTGTTTTAGTTTAGTCTCCAAAACTGCGTTCGCATTCATCGTTCGTCATTCTCGAACTACAGATTTGTATTTATTCGGGCCGTAATTTGTTCAAAATCTCTATCCCGTCGGAGGTGCCACGTTTCGTAAATTACTGCCTCCCAGAGTATGTATCTACGAAAAATCACTGATCTAGAAACCAAATTTAGCTTTTCACTTTAATGCGTGTTTACCTCGAATAATATCCTTCGCTTGCTCACTTCGCTCTCAAATTACATATACCCCCCGCCAACATGTCAATCACTTTTGGCTCTCTTGATTTCCTAGTTTGCCCAAATCTCCAACACCATCCAAGCTCGCAGTCCCACATTCACATGTATATCAATGCATTCTCGCATAAACACGGGTGTTTATGGGGAAAATGTGGATCGGCAGCCTGCAGACGACGGAATCCACAAAATAATCAGGTTTTTTTAATAACACACCACTTTTAAGAGAGCGTGGTCGTAGGAGCCTGATAGGACAGTTAGGCGAGGGGTTATTGCGTATATGTATTTCTAGTTATTATTATTATAATCTTATGTTCTTATCGGCGGTATTGGGCAATGGAACACAATTATTATTATTATTATTATTCCCGAATTATTAGCTTTTGGAAATATTTATATATAAATTTGCATGTTTTATTAAATAGTCATTCGTTGTTATTATATATTATTGGTTGTGATTCAAGTTGCCAATTGTAAATTACCTATAGACCTTTTTAATAAGTCTGGCGTCAGCAGCCCTATGACGTAGTTTGCGGCAAATGGAAGCCCCGCACGGCCATTTTGTTTGCTTCATTTTAAAGCCACAAGGAAGAAAGCCTCGAAAATGGTAAGTTTTACGTGATTCTATTTAGTTAATGCTAAAAGTTAATTCTATGTTTATTATACTTTATATTATCATTGTTATTTGTTTAAGTCTTACCTTAGTTTAGCTGGTAAACTCGTACATTCATCAACGTACGACCTTTGCTTACTCCTATTGTTTAGATTTATATGCCACAAAAAATATAATTTCCAATCATTTCCCGTTCTTTTTCTTAAATCTTCATGTCTCATAAGCGTGTATGAACACACTGCCAAGGTGTAAATCATCAGTGAAGTCGATAAATCCGGGTATTAACAGTGAAATGACATTTCGTAAGTTCGCTTCGGACATCGACAGGAAAAGCACGAGGGTTGTTGCGTTGAGACAAAAACAAATCGATCGTTTAGCAACATAGATGCATGAACAAGTATTCTATATTGTATTGTGTTATATTGTATTGTATTGTACTTAAAACCGACTTAGTGATGACTGATACTTGGTATTACTTATACTAGAAAGGTTTTTAAGAAAACATACTTTTGTATGTTCGCTGTATTGAAAAAAAATAAGGATATCGAGTTTAATCCGTTCTGTAAGAAATATTATTTGAAGCCGACTGTAATGCCAAATATTTTGATTGCTGAAGCCAAGAAAAAAGTCAAGACTCTAGTTTTCTTTCGTGCAGTGAATTTGTCGTTTGTAGTAGTAATTCGTATTTTTCAAGCAATTCAATATATTTATGTTCGAGATTTTTCAAAGCAATATTATTGGATATATACATTGATTACATGGTCTTCACTGCTGAATATATAGTTATCTTTTGAAATAATTGCAGGAGGCTCATGCAGGTTTTCTTCACATATGTTTAGTGAAATTGCTGCAAGACGGGTTATCTGATCAGCTGAAACTCGTAACTCTTAAAATGCAGCTATGTATATTTTCTCACCTGTTTAATATAATTACCAAATGAAAATGTTTGAGGTTAAAACGTTTCTGTGCTATCAGTACTATCAGTCATCACTAGGTTGGTTTTAAGTACAAAACAATACAACATAGCGCACGACCACTACAAAGCCTTGTTCATGCATCTATGTTGCTAAACGATCGACTCACCTGGACGTATTTGTTTTTGTCTCTTCTTTTCCGCAACAACCCTCGTGCTTTTCCTGTCGATGTCCGAAGCGAACTTACGAAATGTCATGGCAGTGTATTCATACACGCTTATGAGACTTGAAGATTTAAGAAAAAGAACAGGAAATGATTGGAAATTATATTTTTTGTGGCATATAAATCTAAACAATAGGAGTAAGCAAAGGCGTACGTTGATGAATGTACGAGTTTACCAGCTAAACTAAGGTAAGACTTAAACAAATAACAATGATAATATAAAGTATAATAAACCTAGAATTAATTTTTAGCATTAACTAAAGAGAATCACGTAAAACTTACCATTTTCGAGGCTTTCTTCCTTGTGGCTTTAAAATGAAGCAAACAAAATGGCCGTGCGGAGCTTCCCTTTACCGCAAACTACGTCATAGGGCTGCTGACGCCAGACTTATTAAAAAGGTCTATAAGCGAGATTTATAATTGTATATGTAGAAAAGAAAAACATTTAATAAAGTTTCTATTATTATTATTATTATTACTATTATTTAATTATTATTACTATTATTCAATTATTATTTTACTTAATTATTATTGTGGCAGTGTACAACTTCTGAATGCCTCAGTAAAATTAAAAGCCATAGTCAGGCGCGAACGTAGCTACTGTAACTATTGCGTAAAAATCTATCTTACAATCTCTAAAAGTAAAGACAAACAAGAAACTAAAAAACAAAAATGCTCTAGGCAACTATAACAATTTAAAAATAAGTCAGTAAAGTCAAATATACTGTTCGGAAATAAAAACGATCTAACTAATTGGCTCAGCCACTTTTTGTATTGTTAGTCAACTAAAATCTTAAATGAGCGCTACTGCTGATCACAGACTTCTGCATCCGTCTTAATGTTTCTTCGCTTCTATCTCCGACTAGTTTTTTCACTGTTTGGTTAACCTCCTTCGAAAAACCTCCGAGAACATCCATGATGTTGTGCTGGGTTACTTGGTAGCTTGGGAATTGCTTCTTCAGTTCCCATCTTAGGGGCCATATTTCTGGGTCTTCTCAGCATCTTTAGACTGGCGATTATCTAGCCATGGGCAGCTCATTTCTATCACCATCACCTTCTTTTCCTCATTGTCAACAATCCTAGCATCTATTCTATTAGCTCTTACTTCTGTATTTTCGGCATAGAGAGGTATGTACCAAAGGGCTTTCGCTCTACCATTCTCATACAGTGGTTTAGGCATCACAGGTGAACACCAGGGCGGGACTGTTGTAACCAGATCCCGATCTCTTAAAGGCACACTCCAGCCCCAAAGCAAGTGTCATTCAAATGAAAGAACTATGTAAACTTGCTTCAGAATGAGTATTAGTTTCCTTCAAATCATTTTAGTTTTGGAGAAATTTGATTTTGTTTGTCGTAATTTTCCCACATTGGGGGCCGCCATTGTTGCTTTGCTTGCGGGCGAAAGCGGTCGTTCCATTAGCGTTTTGACGTCATTGAGTGATAGAAACAAATGTTCTTCGACAGGGTTTATCGTTCAATACTTTCTATAATGCCTCATTGCATGGTGCCAGACTGCACAAATAATTCACGCAAGACTGTGGGAATAAGTTACCATTAGTACCATAAGTATTTTGCCAGACGACAGGTCGTGTTCATCCTAACGGTTCGCTTTTCCTGCCGATGAATGGACGCTTTGCCTATTTGCAACCGGTTGGCGGCGTCATTGAAACCGACCACAATTAAAGTCTAAATCGGTCGCTTCACATTGAACGAGGTTATGCTGATCCTTTTAGTTAAAAGACTCTCTCCATCTGCAACGCGTAGTTAGAGGGATCAAGCGGCACAAAGATTAAAGGTCTTTGTTATTACAATTTTGGTTCATGTGATAACAGCTTTTCTCGGTTACTCCTAATGCAAGGACGGGTAGGTGCCTCTGCCAGGTAGCGCAGTGTGTGGTCAGTTTTGGGGATTGATTCCATGGCAATCTGCCACGGCATCTCCTTCTTCGAGCATGTGATGGTACTCATTAATCACTAGTGCTCGAAGGACTGACCAGTTGTTGGGAGGTCTGCCTTGGCAGAGTTGTCATGGTGATCTCTTACTGCTTCCAATCTTATCCAGAACCCAGGATTGGCTGGATTGCTCAATTGCTTACTCATTGCTTAGCTCGATGACTATGGCTAGCTTGTTTACTAGCCTTTGCTCCAGAACCCAGGATTGCTCCATTGCTTGCTCATTGCTTAGCTCGATGGCTATGGCAGGCTTGCGTACGAGGAATAAAAAAAAGTTAGTTTTGCTGTAAATAATTCTAATGTATTACAGTTGACAATTTCAGCAGCAAAAGAATTGAAGAGCTTCGGACCAAGGTATCTTATGGAAAACTGGCATATATTTGTTCGACATAGAGGAGGTTGGAATGTTTCAGCATTTCTTGTATTATAGCTGTGAATTTGTTTATTTGTTGTGAAAAAATTGTCAAAACAATTAGGCAACAACCATCTTATAAGAAAACATAACTTGTCCTATTTGTAATGAAAAATATCATGGAATTTTAATATTTTATTCTCTCTAAATAAATAAAGGAAGGCTATGCGCATCAAATTTACTTTTGTTGATAATTCTAATTATACGTTCATATCCATGATTTTAACAAACTCATTCTATCACAAATTTATTATTATAACAAACTTTCTTTAAAGTGTCTATGAAGTGAGAAAATCGCTAGCACTTTTTTGCTCTAACGAACAAAGTAGCACGACAGGATCGTTCACTGAAAATTTCAAGTGAATCTGCTGCATAGTCTTCGAGTTATCAACTCTCAAAGTTTGTCCATTGGCATAGTTTAACGTTTACAAAATAAGGAAAGACTCAGGTGGATCATTAATGTTCAAATCCATTGTTCTTATGCATAGTACACCTGCATATGTCACAAGACAATGAACCGCGCGTTTCAGATTTCACCAAAAACATTTAGCCATGCCAAACTTTGAGAGTTGATAGCTCGAAGACTGTGCAGCAGATTCACTTGAAATTTTCAGTGTACGCTCCTGTACTTTGTCCGTTAAAGTAAAAAAAATGCTAGCGAATTTTTCACTTCATAGACACTTTAAAGATTTAAAGAAAGTTTGTCAGCCCTAAACCATTCTGACAACTTGTTGATCTCAATTTTCAGAACATTAGACAAACAAAACAGGATCTTTATGTGAATAAAATACATTTGTGTCATCTGCAAACAAAATTAACCCTAATACTTTTGAAACATTTACAATGTCATTAATATATAACAAGAAAAATAAAGGGCCTAGAATCGATCCTTGAGGTACACTACAGTTTATGATCTCAGCCTCTGGATTGGCGTGGTTTTGATTTTTTCGGAACTAGATTTAGTAGAGCGTGCGGACTCCATCATCATAATCATATGGTGTGATTACATGTATCAACTTATGATATGGTATCAACTTATGTAGACAACTTTACAGCGGTATGTATCACCACAGCTGTGACGTCAAAATCCAAGATGTTCACAATTGGCAGGCACTTTTAAAGGGATACTCCACCCCCAAAACAAGTGTTGCTCAGATGAAAGATCAAAGTCACCTCACTTCGGACTGGTATTAGTTTTCTTCGAATCTTTTTAGTTTGAGAGAAATTTGGCTTTGTTTCTCCTATTTTTCGAAATTGAAGGTCGCCATTTTGTTGTGATTGCGGGCGAATGCAGTCGGCCCCCATCAATTTGTTGACGTCATTGGGTGATAGAATCAATATTCAATGATTTCAAAAATGAATGGGAGCGACCGCAATCACAACAAGATGGCGGCCTACAATTTCGAAAAAGAGGAGAAACAACCAGATTTCTGTTCGAAGAAAACTAATACCCATTCCAAAGTGATGTAAATTAAATCTTCCATTTGCGCAACACTTCTTTTGGGGTCGAGTGTCCCTTTAAGCGAACCAGAAATGAGACTGTGACTGGGGGATACAATAAAAACATTCTAGATTTTGACATAAAATATAAATACCCGCCAAAGCCACATGTATCAAAATTAAAAGAACAAACAAGGATGAACTTACCACATCTTTAAGTTGAGTTGGACTTTTAGACAATTTATTGATAATCACCTCCTTGGCAAGTCGTGACACTGGTGCTAATTTTCGATCCTGGCAAGAATTGTCAAATATATTGTCGTATTGCCCTTTCAGCATGAGAAAGGTCCAAGGCAGCATGTTAATTGACATCTCGAATGTTTCCTCAACGTACTCTACTGTACTATCACCATGAATACAAATTGCCAAGAATTTTATATGCTCACCCCGCGCGTTGGATTCAAGCTCCTTAAGGTCGGCGCTCAATATATCCATTATTTCTTTTTTTCGCCTGTTAAGGTAGTCACCACGAATTACCTCTTCTGCACGCATGAGCTGTATATGACTAATCAGGCGGCGCACTTCTCCCGGAACACACCCAACGTAGTCCAAGATCTCGTCTACCTGTTCCTGCAATAAAATATATAAAAACTTACGTGTGGCGAAAACATATGCATTGATATTTGTCCGCGGATGTTATCTGTTCCAAAAAGCGAACACTTTCCCGAGAGCAAAGCTTTATGAGATTTTGTACACTACTGACTGATGGCACACTTCCGGCGAACGCATGTCAATTCTAAACTCCGTTTGCGAGAATTTCTCTGAACTCCGTCTGCGAGAATTGACGCATGAGTTTTCTCCGTTACAGCACCAGTAAGTAGTACAAGCTTGCTTCATCACTTTTCGATTTCGGATTAATATTCTAGGATTCATATTCTCAAAATACTTTTCAATATATAGAATTATATTCTAGGATTTATATTCTCAAAATACTTTCTAGATTACGAAATCTATATGCAGATTTCCGCGGCATAATGGAACAATTATATTAGTCGCTGGCTCCGTCACCGCGCGTAGCTTGCCTGGGGCTTAGGCCTGGAGCGAATGCGACAGATGGCAGAGAATTGTGAGCGAATGCGAGCAACAGGGATCTTCCCTAATGGCCCACCCCTGTTTTGCCACAAGATGTCTCCCACAAGATGTCTCCCACTAACGGGAAAGTTATTGTAGTCTCCCACGCGGAGAGTCGCCACACCAGCTCTTCGATAGCTATCTTGACTGATTCGATGTTTGGTTGGAGAGGGGTATGAATATCCAGATGAACGGTGTGTGGCGAATAGGTTCACGAAGGGGTTACCAATCAGATAGATTGGCGTTGAAATTGGAGTCTGGACTTAAGAAATTATTCACCCTCACGTGCGAATTATAGACTTGCCAGTGGATGGAGATCAGATGGATTTTACTTGTGTCAATCGAGTTCGGGATTGTACATAACTTCTCCCCACGTTGGGTCGACCCCACCAAATCCTAGCTTATCATCAGTGCCAGTCTTGTAGGCGATGTACTTGTCCCAGCCACCGTGGTAGCTTGGAGACACAGCAAGAACCCAAAGGTTCATCAATATGGTATTATGGTAGGCATCATTTAGAGCCGTTAGATAGTAAGCCGAAGACAGTCGACAAAGATAAACCCGTCGTAGACTCAGGGAACACCAATGGTAAAGACCTGAAAAAGTCTGATAGCCACACAACAGAACTAGGCCTAACATTCGCCTTAACATCCATCGGAGGGTTCTTAGTCAGCAGATGTCTACTATAATAATAACATGGTTGCCTCGGTTTCTTTTGTTTTAACAGGGACGATTACTAACGTATTTCCATGAATACTGGATGAGGGATATTTAGTTCTAAACATCCCTCATCAATATATTCATGACCGAGGCATAGAACTGAATTTCTATAAGCGATTCATTAATAATAAGATTATTCCCTCGGCGACCATGTTATTACAAAGTAAACGCATGCTTTGAGGGAATTAGTGATTAAATATGTACCCGCAAGCCTCGGGAGGTTTGTGGAATTCCCTCGGGCTGCGCCCTCGGAATTTCACAAACCTCCCTCGGCCTCGGGACATTTAATCACTAATATCCCTCAAAGCATGCGTTTACTTATAATAATATATAGATGAGCTTATTCTACGGGTATGAAGATAAGGATGACCCGATCACTAAAAAAGTGTTGAAAGACACATACCTTTCTACAATCCTGGACAAAATTGTTGGGCCACTTTGCCGATTTTCGCAAAGTGTCCCAAGCACTTTTGTCCAGGATTGTCTGAAAATGACGAATTAAACAAAATCGAAGAAAAAAACAATTTGGGGGCGGCGATTCTGCGCAGTTTGCTCGAAAATGACATAAATACGCTCCCACATGCATGAACAACAAATTGTTTGTGGGGTATAGAAGGTTTGGTGAATATGTAAATTAAATAGAGCTCTCGTGCGGGTGGGAACTCTGCAGAGACTCTGCTCCAGTGATCCCTTCCCCATTGAGGGGGTAAGGGGGAGCAGAGATGGGGGCTCTTTTATTAAACTGTATATATTTTGCAATGTTACAAAGTTAAAAAGCTGTGTTTTATTGAAAAATCATAAACTCGTCATTTTCAGAAAATTGTTGGGCGATTTTGCCGATTTTCGCAGTGTCCCAAGCACTTTTGTCCAGGATTGTAGGTACCACAAGATCGGTGGGCATAACATAAGTATGAACGTGACGAGGGCTAGAATACCTCAACGGGACCCCACCAAAAGCCTGTCTCTAGGCCTGAACGCTGGTAAGAACTATCTTTACCCACTTACCGAATCCTCCATGCACTTTATCATTCCCCGTATGCAATACTCTAATGTGTCTGCGTTCATTGTATGTATGAGGACATCCAAACAGACATCCGGGAGACCATCCTATCCAATGACGATGGTAGTTGGGATAAATATATTGCGTATGAGACTGGCACTGACGACAAACTGTCATTTGGTGGCGCTCCACTGGCAAATTTATGATTTACATGTGAGGGTCAACAATTTCAGGAGCCCGGACAGCGACTTCAACGCTGATCTGACCGAGATTGATTCCCCCTTTGTTACTCTTCTCGCAACACTCCATCCATCTGCATATACATACCCCTCTCACGACCAGAAGATTTTGACGGATATTGACGGATATTGACAGATACATCGACGATATTACCATTTATAAAATAAGGTGTCCTCTACGCACGCTCTGATTGGCTGGGCTCCGTGCATTTATAAGAGAACAGAGATCATGAATGACGTAAATGGATCAGCTGGCCGGAAAAGCCCGCCAAATTCCTAAACTACCTCACTTTTAGTTTGAATTTTCCTCTTCTTATTTGATAAAACAAATAAAACATACCGCACCTGTGCATATGTACTCTTATAAAGGTACGTTTTACGTCATTTGAAGACGAAATAAGTGTAAAGGCACTTTTCGTGTTCAAATGACGTCAAACGTGCCTTTATAAGAGTACATATGCACGGAGCTTTACGTTGTTTGAGCATGTGCTGTGAGGAATGCTGCCAGATTTTGGCAGCTTACATTTGGAGTTTCCCAGAGTCTTTCGTTTTCGTTTAGCATGTGCAGTAAGAATTCGTCCGCTAGTTGAAGCATTAACTCACAGTCCCACATGCTTTCAATGTCATCGGTAAATCGCAAAATTCATTTATATTATTGGTCAATGTATTAACATTGACATAATGCAAAATAATAATATAATGCATTAGCATTATACATATAATGCATTAGCATTATACACACATATATAAAACGAGAAAACATGGAAAATAAGACTTCGTCCACAATCAGATTGCAATCTGTGGCAACATTTTTTTACCTTGTTGTCTTTATAGAAGGGAGAAATTTCCTAAAATCAAGTTCGAACAAAGTATTATTAATGTATACAGTAGTAGGAGCAACAGGATGAGTAGCATACTTTCAGAATGCCATTTCCTTCATTTTCAGGAGCAACTTAGCAAGACCTATTTTACCGAAGTTTCGGAGAACATTTTGCCAGCATTAATGGTGGTAGTAGTAGTTTATTAACACATCCCAAAAGGGCTTTTCAGTTATAATTTAATTACAAGTGTGGTCAAATAAGCGAGTGATAACAAATAATTACAATAAAATCAGAAGAAATAACATGTAAAAATCTCTGATAAGCACGCGCCACTCCGCATCAGAAGAATACGTGCCAACTCGCTTCCATTACGCCCCAAATACAATCATTGATTGTCGACAGAAATTTTCATCACAAAAAAGCTTTAAAAGTCAGGGTCTATTTATGATTGGTCTTGCTATCGAACTCTTAGAAACAGAGTAACATCGTCTATCAGAGAGGCCAGGAAACTTTACTATTCCAACTTGATCGAAGAAAACAAGTCTGCATGACTCTTCTAAGCTGTGGAAAGCTTTAAAATCGGGCATTTCTGCCGATGTTCATGCCACACACATCCAATGGGTGATGGAAGGTAGCAGCAGTAGCTAGAGTAGCATATTTTTAGATCAAGTGTACAGGCGAAGATGTCACAAAATAAATAGAGGTGTTTGGCAGTAGCAGTGGATCATGGGGGGGGGGGGGGGGGGGGGGGGGGGGGGCGGGGGCAGGACAAATTTGAATTATTTTGAAAGGAAACCCTTGACCCATGAATGCACGGGTCAAGTATTTATTTTCAAAATACTTCAAATTTGTCCTGATTGGTCTATTCACAAAATAGAGGTGTTTGGCAGCAGCAGTAGACCGAACTCGTCTATTATATACCGATAGGTCAATGTGTTTATGAGATTTTATGTGACACAATAAATTAATAGCAGATGTATCCACAACCTACCTTTGATATCATTGCGTTTGCAATTTTAGGGTCTGGACTTATCACAAGCGCGAAAACATCACCAGCGTTTAAGTTGAACTTAGGATGTAAATGCAATTTCCGCAATCCATCTCTTGAACACGCAGCGACTATACGCACCCGTGGATAATGTTCCTATTTAAATAAAAGTATTAAAATAGGCGATAAAAGTTACCAATCGGATGCTATAAAAGGTTTACTGCCGAAATAGTACGAGGTCTAACGTTTCGAGCAAAGGCCCTTCGTCAGAGACACGTACAGTGAAATAAAACCATGTGTCGAACTTTTATATGCACAATAATCATGTGACAAAACTAAGCCAATTAAACAAATAATTAATGAGATGTGACAAAACATCTTGAGGTGTAAGCCACGGTCGCAGCGATGAAAGATCTAAATGATGCAAAATAATCATGTGACAAAAAGTATACAAAACAATCATGTGACAAAAAAGTATGCAAAATAATCATGTGACAAATTGAACAGACCAATCACTCACCAATGCCACCAGTACATCTTCTGTATAATACAATTAACAATTAGACAACAAGTCCGAGTTGACTATTGTTTTAGTTTAAACCAACTAGTCAGACATAATAGTATTTTGAAGAAACGAACTGAAACCTCTACAAAACTCGAGTTTTCTGCCATTGTTTTGCATTTGAAAATTGACTCATTTCGCAACAAGTGGTCTATCACCAATATAGACAATGAGTACAGCCAATTAGAATTTTAGTAATCAGTTACCACACAAGAAGGAAGATAAACTATCAAATTACCTTTTGCTTCACATATATTTTTAGTCCCGCATACGAACGATCCACTGCTTCCTGAATGTTATCAATAAAGAACCATGTAAAAGATGAACCTGGAGAATAAATTTTTTTGCAAAATAAGACTTTAGTTACAAACTTCTTCACTTGAGTAACTGAACATTCAGATTTCATGTTTTAAACGAAATAGGTAATTTAAATTAGTTACGTTTTGCAGCTTTTTCAACCTCGTCCTTGAACTTCCCGTCAAACTGCGCAAGGTCCTAAAAAGCCATTGCAGCAACTTTGTTAATGTGTAACTCTAGAAAAGCTTTGCTATTCCCATATTCAACACCTTGTTCCTTGTGATACAACAAGGAAGTGCATGTACTACTCACATGTACCTATACTTTGAGTCTAGTGAAATATTAATTCATGCTTTCATAACCACTAAACTCAGAGGTTGGACAGCAACGCGCAAAGGATCACGGTTAGCGGGCTTGTTTTTCCGCGCGGTTGTCATTTGTGCTTGGACTGTTTCGAAGGTAACATCTCCCGAAGATGGACGCTTTTGATACTCAATGTCAGGCTGGAATTTTTGCTGAAGAGAGCGTGATATACCTCTATTGTTGCGATTCTGCTTACGAATTCTCTTTCACTATGCGTAGTTCGCCATTTTAAAGTTTGAACGGGCATTTCTGTCAACATTTCTGTCTGAAAGACGAAATGTGTGTTTATATTCGAGCGTTTATATACAGCGAATGTATATAAAGCAAGTATGTTATTCAAGTGTGTTATTAAACGTGTGTTATTCAAAGTGAAACAAGTGTATTATTTTTAGTATTTTCAGTTAAATTGTATTCCTAAATAAAAATGGTAGGAAGTATCTGGACTCTAGTACTCTACTAAAGTAATATTTAATGCACTTTATTAATTTGTTTTGAGATTACATGACCAATGATTAATTACCAATCAATTATGCAAGCAATACTTGCTCTAATCATGTCCTCTATGTATACTTGTTACTCTAAAATCCTCTTTTGAAAATCCTGAAGTGCAGATAATTCCTGCAATGTAAGAGTTGGCACAATAATAGTATGCACTAGGAATTGAACTGTAGCCTTCAAGGCTCCGACCATGGCATGCCGAAAAGGCCTTAGCTGCCTTATAGCATGAAAAGCATTCCTGAGATAAGAATAACAATTATCTACAATAATTATAGTAAAGCAACATATACAAAATGTTGATACCAGATGTTGATATACCAAATGTTGATACCAAATGTTGATACTTTACTTACCAGTATACCTTTAGAAAGGCAAGCAAAATTATATTATGTTTGGTATACTTGCTGCTAGAGTTATAGTAAACTATATAGGCATAACTCATCAGCATAGAAAATAGAAATGGTGTGAGAGGCAGATCAGTATACTGCATGCAAAGTAGAACAATCCAAAATCTAAAAAGGAACTTCATAAACCCAAACCAAATTTTCCCAAAGCCTAAGGTGTTTGACAAATTGGAGGAGCATGATCCATTTTTGTGCCATCAGATATATTAATCTATAAGCCTAGAAAAGAAAGTAACCTCAAGAAGCAAAAATTACTATGTTTACATATCTTCAGATCCTCGAGGGTCCTACTAAACACCGTCCGCGAACGTCCGCGGACGTCCGTGGCTGTGCGTGAAGTTATTTTAACCAGCCCGTGGCCCAATACTGTTCTAGTTTAGCTGTTTACTTATCCTTTATACTGACTTAGTTTTCTGCTAAATACGACATATACTTCACTTTTACGCCATTCGTAAACATGAAATGAAACGCCATTTTGTCCCCTCCCCGAGGCAATGGGGCCCAGTTTGCTAATCCCGGCCGGCGTTTATGGCCATAGAGATTATAAATAATATTATTTTTTATCTCTATGTTTATGTCAGTGTATGTAAAACTTTATTATTTTAAACATGCAGGCCTCATGCTCATCAGCAAAAGCTGGTTTCCACGAGAGGCATCAACTAAATATAAATACAAATATAAAGAACAAAAAAAAATGGTAAACTACATTTTTATAACATTTATTAAAATGTCCCCTGTAACCGAATAGTCGTGACTGTTAACTCTCATGCATCGGTGAAACGGCAACGTCTATCTGACAGATTTGCCGAACACCTTTTATGGCCATACACGCCGGCCGGGATTAGCACACTCGCCCCCATGCCTCCGGGGAGGGGACAAAATGGCGTTTCATTTCATGTTTACGAATGGCGTAAAAGTGAAGTATGGCGTAAAAGTGAAGATAATGGTGATGTACTAAGTGACGAGAGCAACACCCCTTTCAGCATTGTCATTGACAACTCTCAGCTTTGTAGCAATCGATAATGATCTCACGTACGTATCATCGGTTTGGATTTGGGACAGGGTGGCTCTCTTTTTTAGATAGTTGTACAATTCCGTTTCATCATCATGCATTACAATTACGATATTCCGCTTTGTGTCACAACTAACACTTTTATCATGTACTAGCTACTTTTGAAATGTCAGGATGGACATTTTAATTTGTACAAGTTCAAATCTTGAAAAGGTGCTCTGATGGGTGAGAGAAACCAGGCTTTCATATGCGACAAACTGGGGTATATCAAATAATGCATTCTGTTCTCTTTTCGTTAGCTTGAACTGCGTCCTAAACAAATATATATATATATATATATATATTGAATACATTGCCTTGGCCATTCATCTTGCACAGTGAAGTCCTGCTGGCGCTTTGAAATGGACACCTTGGTCAGGCTTGCCACCGACAAATAGGATGCAAAGTTCCAATAGTTCTTTCTCATCCTCCCATGGGTAAAATATAGTTGTAGCTGCTTTTTGGAAAAAGTTACCACTTCCTGCTTACTGAAGAAGTGCCAATATGCCTGGAAACGTTTAAAAATGTTTATCTCTGGACCAGTTGATGGATTGTAGTGACAGCTAGCTTCCAAACCAATTTCATGAATGTGGTGCCTACAAGCTAGTTGTAAGAGGTGTCGATCCTGCTTCTATTCAAGAACAACACATGACCTACTCTAATTTCCATGGTTGTATCGAAACACTCACATTTTATGAGTTCATCAATGCCCCAATCCTTCACCAGGTCAAATATAGCTGTGGCAGTAGTATAGAGAGTGGGGCTACGAGCCCAATTTTTACACATTCAATGTTGAACGCGAATATAATCACCAAAACATCACCAAATTTACACCAAATCCCAAACCCACCAAAATTCGATGTCATTTCGGTAATTCTAAATTTACAACATACATCAAATAAGACCACAAACTTGATTTATATGCTAATAATGTGACATTTCAATATTTTTGCATGTTTTTTAAAAAATAGAATGTGTCGTTTCACATTTTTCACATATTTAAAAAAGAGAGTGTCGTTTCAATATTTTCACATTTCAACATTTTCACATTTTTTTTTCAACAAACTACTACTGTCTCAATTCACGCGCGAAAAAAAACCACTAGATTTTCAAGTCTAGTGGTGATGTTTATCCAAATGGATAGCAAAATGGTGCTCTTTTGATTGGCTAACAACATTGACTAACAAATAGCCAACTACTCTACGAATTAGTCTGTTTGTTCACCACTCTCAGTGTCTACCACCTCGCTCCTAAAATGATGATCGTACACGTGTTTCGATGTTATAATTCCTCCCGACAACAAGCCCAAGAAAGGTACGTACGGTGTCACAATCGCGACAATACTCTCAACGTCTTTCTTTAGTAACGGATCTTTTTGTAGTTCGTCGTTTAGTTCCTCAGGGTTCTCGATAGCGTTCAACCCATCTAGTAAGCTGGCGAATTTGCTGATTAGCAAGTCGGTGAGAAAAGCGTTTGCGATTTCCATTCTCTTCAACTCGTATTGGCGCCATATCTTGTCGATAACCTTTGCGGACGCTTTTTTAATATACGCCTCAGATTGGCTCACCACACCGTCACCAGACAGTCTAATTAGTTCGGATCTCCTAACGTCAATGTTGTCTTCCACAGTCGAAGTGTCAGCAGTGTCCTCGACTAATTCTTCAATCGTGGGACTTTCTTCACTTTTGCGTTTCACCATCACGCTATTACTTATACCTATATTTTATTGCGGAATAACAACTTCGTGACTGTATGGATAACGCAGTGAGATTTCGAGTCTAGCGTACTTGTTATTTTTTAATGCGGTCACAATCGCCGACGCTTCCTCTTTGCTAATGTTTCCGAGATAGTCGTCAATAACAACCTTCATATCACTTCTGCTCGGACAGTAGAAGCAAACGAGCTTACTAATGTTTTCTCTATACGGTTTTGCGATCGACGTCAGTTGTTGTGTGATGACAATAACGCTCAACATAAAATGTCGCGCACTAAAAGCTAAGTTGACCAATTGACTAGTCCTATTCTTGACGTCCTGTCCACTCGCACAGTCGTCCAACACAATCAGAGTGTTAGTACCTTTAAAAACGTTAGTCACACACTTGAGAACAGCGTCGACATTGTCCTGTGTGCAGTCTATCGCTAACACGTCAGGGTCGCGTACATATTTCCAATCTTGATACGCTTTGTTCCACTCGAAAGTAGGACAAATCAACACAATGTAGTCAAATTTACTAAAGTACTCAGATTCCAATGTTTCCAGCAAATAATGCGTCTTACCACAAGCTGTCATACCAACAATTAACATATTAAACGGAGTCTCCATTAACTCACGTTTTATTTAATACTGGATTGACTGCAACCCATTGTTCATGAAGTTGACCAATCCATCACTCATCACAAACACCCTACACATAACATTTGCAGTCGTCGCTTTCTTAGTGATTTCAAGAAGCACGCCGGATTGTGTGTTCACAATTTTTTTACCAGTGGCGACGTTGTAATTATCTTGGACGCTCCTCAAGTCGATGACCAACGCAAAGCCATCTTTGTAGAACTTCTGTATGGTCATGAACTGAGCGTGTTCCTCACCCAACCCAAACAATCGTTTCGCTTCTGCGTAGAACTTCGACTTCGGAATGCCTTGTGAGTGAACACTATTTGGCACGCCTTCAATTGTGACTCTAACGCTCTCAATATTTGGGTAAAGAAACTCCTCACTGTCTGTTCGCACCTTATTCGTGAATAGCAACACAATCGCCTTCATGCTTTTTCTTGGAAGATTGACGTTTTCGTTCACAATGGTCGTGCCTTTGTCCCATTCAGTGGTTTTCATCAACGTGACGTGCTCGTATGACAAACTACGACCACTTGCGTAACCCGACGCTATCTCATCAGCGAGCTCCTGGTTATCAATCGTCTCGTACTCAAGCTCGAGGTTCTCCAGAGTGTATCCGCCCACAGCGCTACCGGATTGCGCCACCATGATGTCTGTGGCCTTTGGAAGTGTGATCACATACTGCAAGTTGTTGTTCATGCTAAAAGGAGCGTACAACCCGTGGTCATTCATAATCTTACCAAGCTTAATCCGCAGTTTCGTTCCAATCACACCAAACATCAACGCGTCACTAACTTTAGCAACGTTCCCACTCGTCGCACCACTGTCATCCTTAGAAATTAGCTTTCTCAAGTTCTCACCACCAACACCATAGTCAATCATTTGGTCTCGCGCAGTGACACTTTCCCAAAGGTCACGATAGACACCAGTGTAATTTTCCCCATTGTTGTCATACACAGTTTCCCCAGCTAGTCTCACAACAAGTTTCTCAACCAACAACTTGCTAACATTGTTCAAGAACCAACTTTTGACGTTCGCATTTTTAAAGTCGAACACTAGACCCAACGATCCAGGCACCAAACAGCTGCTAACCTTAAGCTTCGGTATGTCAATGTAGAGTTCCTCACCAGGGCTGACCTTATTAGGGTTCAACGTGATTAGGTGTTGCGTTCTCACCCCTTTTATAACACCCATGGTTGCTCGTCTAAAACCAGGACTCAACTCTAATGACGTGACGTTCATATACTTTACATATGTTTTGTTACTACCGTTTTAGCTTGTAATAGTCATAAGCGAACCACACAAATATCACCGCGAGTACCCACAGATTTTGAGCCAACCACGCGAGACCCTTCGCACCCAACGTCAACGCATTGTAAACTAAATTAGCCAACCCAACAGCCCATGGACCCATCTTCATGATTGCATTCTTAACAGCTTGTGCGAACGACTTTGTGGCTTTAGCACCTTTCATAACAGCGGACCTCCCAGCGATAATAACAGTTGTCACAATTCCAGCTATCGTAATCGCTAAAGCGCTCAACCCAACCATATTTTCTTTAGCCCATTTCTTGAATCTCTCTAACCTAGACAAGTCGTTGTTTCTGACCTCATCAACAATAATTTTATTAGCTTCTTCGTGTTCTGGTTTGAGACCCTCCTGAAGTCGTATGCTATCCGCTTTCAACTCGGCTGTCTCACTAATGTTTTTTATACCATCGTTCTTTCACTAGGTCAGTCTCGTTTAGAGCTTTCAAGCGGTATCTATCAACCATGATTTCTAAAGCTTGTATCTTCATATCGTTTGGACCCTTTGGACTCAATACACCTGCGAGCTCTCTTATTTCCTCTTCAGTGGCGACCGTCGCGTTTAGCTCACTCTCTCGTGACTCTACTTCGGCTTCAACCTTATCACTAGCGGTAGAGACTATAGCGTCTGTTAAATCTTCTGTTGGCGCTATAATCCTCAGACCTCAACTGTGCGTCAACCACACCACTTGGCGTGTTTTTGTGTTCCTTTCCAGCTTTCTTGATGAGTTGTTTGAACTCTTTAACGACTTTAACAGCTTCTTTTGCGCTACTATACTGAAACGTCTTACCTTGGTTCCTTGAGATGACAACTTTTACATCTCTAAACACAATACCGCTTTGCTTACCCCTCTTATCGAAAGTTATGGTTGACCCATCAATGAGTTCCTTTGAGTTCGGTCCATCTGCCTTTCTAATGTCTAATCTTAGAGCATTTTTGAAGAAGTCTTTTTTATCCCTCGTTATTGCCGAGTTTATGGTTGGTCCAAGTCTCTCCGTGTTTGGTATGTCGTCTAAACCTATTTTGGAGCCCTCTGTTGGCGCTGCGGGGACTTCTATAGTCACCGTCGTACCATCATCAATAAACTGCGTCTCTTTCTCTTGAACCCCTCTTTTATCCTGTTCGTCCTGAAATTTATTCATTCTCTCATACAATTTGTCAAACTTGACACGCACGATGTCTGGCATGCCACCGCTGACGTACTTGTTGCCAATTAAATTATAATCTCGAGTGAGTTTTTCGAGTTCGTCATTTATTTGATCATCGGTGTACCTATCAAGTCTATCGAAGTTGTCCATCTCAATCTCGTCAAAATCTCCCCCACCTTCAGCCATATTACATTAGCTCACATTTTGAATGTCGCTTTCTGGTATCTATGAATCACGTTTGCTTTTAGTTTAAATAATTGTACGCAAGCCACGCGAATGTCACCGCAAACACCCACAGATTTTGAGCCAACCAAGCGAGACCCTTCGCGCCTGTCGCCAGCGCGTCGTAAACTAAGTTAGACAATCCAACAGCCCATGGACCCATCTTCATTATCGCGTTCTTAACAGCCTGTGCGAACGACCTCGTGGTCATAGCGCCTTTCATAACATTAGTCCTCCCAGCGATAATAACAGTTGTTACAATTGCGGCTACTGAAATCGCTAGAGCACTCATCCCAACCATATTTTCTCTAGCCCATTTCTTGAACTTCTGCAATCTGTTAATGTCGATTTCCTGCTGCTCTCTAACTTCTTCCGTTTCTCGCTGTTCAATAATCATGTCTCTAGCCTTTTTGAGTCCGAACACTCTTTCAGCAAGGTGGACGAACTCTTCGTTCTCCGCAGTCGTGAGATCTTTCGCTGGGAGCTCTGCCATTCTCTCACTCTCTTTGTCTATCGCTTCTTGAAAATGGTCTGCTAGTGTTTGCAACGCGCCAGTGTCGCCTACTCTTGACTCAGGAATCACGCTCTCTTTTGGATTGAGCGCGTCCACTTAACTTACGGCTCTCGATTGGCGTTAGTCCAGGTAAGTCTACGTACTCTAACACGTGTGGTGTCTAACAATGAACATACTCTTCACAAGGTCTTCGTGGTTTTTTACGTAGTCATTAGTCCACGTTTTGAGATCACTAGTGGCTTCCCCCATGCGTTGGCGAAATCTTCTACCACGTTCAACCCTCAGTCCACTCTCCACTCTAATTAGTCTAGTTCTCTCATCGACTGTGACGTTTGGATCGTCCCGAGCTAGTCCGAGATCTCGAGCAGCTTTTTTGAGACTATACTTTAGTTCATCGTCAGTGATATCTTTGTACTCATTAGAGCCTCCCGTCTCGAGGTCGTCGAAGCCACCTTCAGCCATATTATACTACCCCACATTTTGAATATCGCTTTCTGGTATCCACGAATTATGTTTGCTCTCATAACCCAACCATTTGACTAGAGCCATCTTCTTCCCTCTGACTTTTTTTCTTTTCAACACCTTCTCAACTCTGTACACATCGTCACCACCACGTTTCTTATTGACCAGCGATAATTCCTGTTCATAAAATTTACCAATAATCTGTTCACCGGTGTGATCCTCGATCTCGTACACGTTAGGATCGCCACGAATAACCTTCACCACTTTAAACAGCTCTTCAGTGAAGTTGGCTTCATAACCCTTTGTGAACACACTCTTGTATTTACTAATTCTCACTGACTCACCAACTCTAAACTTTGGCAATGGGTTGTCTGCAAATTGGTGACCAAACAAAGTAGTCCAAACTTCGCCTTCGTTTGACTTGTCAACATCCTTCGGCTTCATCATAATACTGCGATTCACACTGCTATTGTAATTGCTCACGAACTGATCCAAAGCGTCAATCCATTTGTACGTCCCACGCGCGTAAAAGTACTTCCACATAATATTCTTGAGACTTCTATTGAAACGCTCAACAACAGCAGCCTTTTTATCGCTATTAGTGCTGAAATATTTAACACCGTGTTTTTCCAACAAATTTTTCACACCAACATTGTAGAACTCAAGTCCATCGTCAAATTGCGCTAACTTAGGTGTGGTCCCAAACCGATCTTTAAAGTCAACCAACAACTTTCCAACAGCCTTAGTCATGTTCTTAGTGTCTTTTCTGTAAACTGCAATACCAAAAGCGTATCTACTCAATATTTCAATGCCTGTCAATATCCAATAATAACCTCCGTTCTGTTTTGAGTACTTACTCATGTCCAAGATCCATTTGGAGCTCTTCACCAAGAAACCCAACAAAAGTAGCGCGGAACTTATGTCTTCTCACGGTGGGTTTGTACCTAGTGTAGGTGTCCTGCGCTGTCAACCATTCTTTCACTGTTTTTCTAGTCACTTTCAATCCGTCTCCCAATGCGCTTTGATACAATTTCTCTACACCACTGTACCCTGTCTTAGGATTGTAATAAATGTCTCTCAACCCTTGTTCTGTTTCCACACCAAGCTCCATATAATTCACACAATATACAGTTCCAATAGCACCGCGCCAATTTTGAGACTATCGTTATTTGGTTTGACGCGAAATGTCATACTTGAGTAAACACCTTTTTTAATACTCACCTTGGACTCAATGTCCACATGACGTTGCGCTGACCCCTTCAAAGACTGTTCAGTGGGTATTGGCAATGTTGTGATCACATTGCTGCGCTTCCCATCAATACCCACATTACTCTCCGTTTCAACAACGTCACACGAAACTTCTATGTACTTCAGACCTCTGTACATGTCGACCTCGTTTGGGCTAGTGTGCCACTGTGAGTCATTCTGAATCACCTCACCCTTCGCGAAACCAAGTAGAGGCCCAATGGTGTCTAACACAGCTGAACTGCTAACCTTGACTCTACATTTGCCTGTGGGCACCAGTTTCTCTATCTCGAGACTCACCTTAAGCTCGCTAGACTCATGTTTTAAGACTTTGACCAGCGCGTCGAAGCTAAAGTACCCTTCACCCACTTTAATCTTCTTAAAAGAGCCAACCCTAGAGTCATCCAGCGTGAAGACCTGAATGCTGTCGTCATTTGTTGTGTTATGGTAGTCCCAAAACACAGTGGCTGTCTTAACCATAATGTATGGGTTATCATGTATGACCATCATCGCGTTGTCAAAGGACACCACTTTCTCCACACCTTCAATGAATACCGTCAACTTTCGCATTATGTATAACATACAGTATATTATATATGCAGAAAGCCCTTCGTGAGTACTATGGAAAGTACTACAAACGTGCGATGGCTAACACATCGAAGGCTGCACACGACGCAAAGGCAGACCTCATCAAAAAGTACCCCCACGCTACTTTAAGCAAATTCGAGTTCAATCCAAATATTTCACAAGATGGTAAAATCATGAGTGTCGACATATATTTCAGAAACAATGACATCCTCAGCACAGACATAACCAGCACAACCTTCAAAAATGATAAAAACATGTGGAAGTGGCTGCACAATAGTAAGTTCCCAATAATATGGCAAGGTGGTGGGACTATCCAACCACTGTCAAAAGGTCATAAAAACCACTGGGGGCTTTGGGACGGCTATCCAACAGAAAATGTGTTAAATTATCCAGTGAACAACTTTAAAGTCTTTGTTAACCAAAATAGTTACTTCATGTCAAAGCTACCAGTCTTGCGAGTCACCACGTCAAAGACAAAATCAGAGTGGGATGACAGCGAATCTTACTACCGCATTGTGTTTGCGACGTATGTGCGAGTTTTCTGTTGTGGAGTGTCGTTGCAACATTTATCAGTGTCCACAAGAAGTCCACCCCGTGGTCACAAGTGTGATGAGATTTCATTTGTACTTCACCATCAGAAGACTTCTCAGAAGAATGGAGGGTGGTGAGACCATGAAATCAATAAGTAGAGAATTCAACGCTTCCCAATTGTATGGTAAGACTTCCAAGATTCCCAAAAGGCACTACTACCAGAATAAAGTCCTGAGTGATGGCACAACAGGTGAGACCAGAGTCTTCACACTCAACGACGTCCATAACGATTACAGACGATACGTCGCGCGACTCTCAGACGGCTTCACCAACATTGGACTGCAATATCTAAATCAGAGCGTAGAGTCCTTTGTGTACTCCACACTTGGTGCGCAAGCGAGAACACGTGTGTCAGTCGTTGGTGGTTCTGCAGGAAGTCTAGAGACCCAACAAGAATTCCGCAAGTTGTTTTCTGACAGTGTTATCAACTACGACATATCGACATGGATTCTCAACATGAATAAATCAATTAGAGACACCAACGTTGTCCAAAATCTTGCGTTGTCGCCAAGTACATGGTTAATGCCAAGTAACGTAGTGATACTCAAGAACAAAATCGCTGGGTACAACAACTTGTTAAAGATTGCCACAGAGTCCATGAAGTTTGGAGTGAACACTAACTTGAATGTAACAACACCAACGAATCCTGTGGCTAAAAAAGTTCACCAAGAAGATGTGGTGGCTCACTTAGTAGTAGCACCAACGAGTCCTGTGAAGAAAAAAGCTCACCAAGAAAGTGTGACGACGTCAACGAAGGTGGCTAAAAAAGTCTACCAAGAAAGTGCGGCACCACTTCCCACGAGAGAAGCACTTCCCACAAGTAAGTCAGACACGACAACGTTGGCGATAATCTTAGGGTTCTCAGCAGTCTCTGGCTATTTAGTAACCAAATACACCTTCAGGTAGTAATGAGTCTAAACTATGGGTATGAGTCTGACGACCCTCACGATAAAATACTAAAGAGAACGAAAAGGCATCTGGACGAAGATCCTAAATTAAGCGCGACCGGTGGAAGGATGTCTGGAATAATAGACATGCAAGGCTCAGCGATAAAAAACATAGCAGACCCAGTCGACGACTCAGACGCTATCAACAAAAGAACTCTAAACCAATTGCTATCAGGTTTCCTCAAGAGTCAGTCCTACAACATCGTGCTCGACTTCAACGTCAGCACACACGCCTTGAAAAACGTGGAATTTCACACCAATGGTTCAAACAAAGTGAAAGCCATTGGTGAGACAAGTAAATTAGTGCAAAACAACCTAGCTTATGGCCCTATTGTCGGCATCAGTGGTGTGAGTCAAAGTTTTCTATCCCCCGTGTTAACACCAATCCCACTTGAGTCAGGTCTCCATTTTAATTGCCCCAGTATGCAATGGTGTGATCTCTCCATTTTTGTCGTGGTGAGGCTACCCATGAGAACCGCTGGGTCAAATTGGGAGACAATTATATCAAACGACGATGGTAGTTGGGACAAGTTCATAGGGTACAAGACTGGTGTGACTAATGGACTCGCGTATGGTGGCAGCATCCCAGCAATGGAGAAAGTATGCACTATTCCGAGTGGTGTTGACATAAGTAAAATGCATATGATATCAATACACTGGCAAATGTACAATTCACACGTCAGGGTCAATAACGTTAAGTCAACCGACTCAGACTTCGTAGCGAATATGGGGAAGATAGGCACACCCTATGGAACAATTTTTGGAATACATCGACCAAGAATACCACTCGCACCTTATGCGTACCCATCGTTGATAGAGTTCTACGGTGTGAAAATTGTGAGTGGTTACATGACGAACCGAGACATCATAATCATGGGTGGAGAAATGATGAAGGAATATGGTGTAAAGTAAATGGGAGCATGTTTTTCGAGACCTCATGAAATATATAAAATAAATAAGACGACTGACCACATGTTCAAAGCTGGTGGATCATTTGGTCGCGGTGATGTGACTCTCGAGCTCCACGCTGAGATTGGTATGAGGTCTAAAAAGACTTACGGCGAACCTATTATGTTACCAGAGTCAGACACTGTGGGAGTGGTAGGAGACGTGACTTAAGTTATGTAATGGGTTGGCTTAGAAAACTGGCTCGTAACATTAGAAACTTTTTCAGACGACGTAGAAAACTGAAGACTAATAAAACACATCTGCTGCATTGGTACACAACAAACCAGATCTATAAAAAACCTGACACCTATGTCGAGTAGTTTTTTGTGAGGCTATAATATAGTGATGACTTCCACGGTACCTCAATTATTCGATTTCGATGGTCACCAAATCACAACGGTTAATCACAACGGTGACATATGGTTCAAAGCAAGAGAAGTCGCAAGCGCTCTAGGTTATGCTCGACCAAAAGATGCAGTCAACGACCACGTCGAACCTGATTGTAAAACGAAGATGGAGCAAGCCTCGTTTATCAACGAACTTGGGGTCTACTCATTGGTGTTCTCAAGTAAAATGGAGCGCGCGAAACACTTCGGAAGGTGGGTGCACTCAGAAGTCTTACCAAGTGTTAGAAAAAGTTTAGCCGACGTTGGTCTCAAGCACAACCAGTTTAAAATGATCACTGAGTTCGACCTTCATACGAAAGTTGTTGGTTTTCTTAGGAAATATTATCCAGAAGCTATTTTGATAGCCGCTTGTGGTGAGAATCAAGACACTTCGAGTAAAAGAATAAATTCGTGGAAAAAAGGTTACCAACGTGGAACACCTGATTTAATCATCGCTAATGCAAACCGACAACATAGCGGGCTTGTGATTGAGTTCAAGAATCCAGGTGGCACAGGCAAGACATCCAAAGAGCAGGACTCTCTGTTGCTTAGGTACAAATCCGCTGGGTACCTAACACTCTTGTGCGACTCGTACGACGACGCTATTACCGCGGTGATAAAATATTTCCTCGACGTTGGGTTTCAATGTTCCCAGTGTTTTCGTAAATTTAAAAATAAATCAGCGTTAAGTAACCACGAGAGACGCTACTGTAAAGAGACTTTTTAGACAGTGAGTAATAAGTCGAATTAGCGCTCGTTCTCGTTGTTGAGACAACTGCTCTAGCATTTTTTAAAGACGTTTTTAACTCGGTGAGAAATATCTGCGAAACTTTCTCTCTTTATTTCACAGACCTTCCGACCACTGTGTGAAAAAATGTTTCTACTGTACATTGGACGCTTCATGTGACCAATGTATAAATTTTAAAAAAAGTGGGGTATTCGAGAACACCCTTAATTTTGTGTGGAAGGATGATGACGTCTGCACACTGCGCGATATTGCTCAGCACCACCAACGAACGATGGTCCTGGGTTGTATCTCCAATTGAATGGTGCGTCAACAGTTGTTCCGTAAGTGTCGCGACAAACGGCGCAATACGCTTTTAGAAATGTGATGTCGTCTGCTACTGAGAACAATGTGTCGAGTTCACCAAGTCTTTTTAAATGCTCTGTTGTTATGAGACCACAAATAATGACGTGAATGCCAGCTTTGACATATTCGTGAATAATTGGGAGTAGATCAGAGTACCAATGGCCCTCATCAATTCCTATGACGTCGTAATCAGCTATCTCGGAAGAACTCGGGAGGTTGGTGATTAACTTCGCAGGTAAACTGTCTGATCCAACAACAATGGTCTGACGATGTGTGGAGAACGCGTGGTCAGTTCGCCTAGTGTCACCTGTGTTGTTCATGTAGAGGACTTTGAGCCCTGATTTACTTAACGTGATTAACCTACGAAGAGTCTCTGTTGTTTTTCCTGCAAACATGGGACCAATCACGATTTCTAGTTTACCAACTTTTCTCATGGTTACTATACCCCCAGAGAAATATTTTTTTATTCTGGTGGAAACCGTCGCTCCATGTTAAATATCCGCTGGAGCTCTAAGTTTTCAAGATGGGACCTCGAGATCTCGTGTCTCAAGCGATGCAGTGGGTCGTTGGTGACCACACCGCATGGGTGACAGGTGTACACGTTTTCATCTCTCGCAAAGTGTCTGTGGGCGGGCGAGAGTACGTGACCTCTGATATCATCCACACCCAGTATCTCATTACACCCCACCTTGCAAACGTGAACGTCACGGTTTGTGGCGAGCTCTAGCCACGCTTTGGCTTTGGTTGGGCATGGTTTCCACATAAGGGTCGCTAAGAACACTTGGAGGAAATTACCGAGTAATGTAGCTGTGGACTCACAAGGGTTGTTCAAGTAGACATCACTCGCTAACATAAGGTACTTGAATGATGAGTAACACCACACAGGGATTATGTCAGATAACATACCAGCAAGCTCGTTGGCTCTATCTTCTCGAAGACTGATCCAAGCGTCGAGAAGATACCTCGTATGGCGGACCTGAGAGCCAAGCCGTTTTGGTTGCCCTTCAGGGTCAGGGTCGAACAGTGTGTATGTTGAGAAGTACTTGTTTAAGACGTTGGGTCCATTGTCGACTCGTGGGGTAGACACACTGACAAAGGCCGTTCTCAGCAAGCGGTCAATAACTTCTTCGCTAATTTCTCGGGCTTGAGTCATTATGTTATACTCTCAGAAAAAACCCTAATTTTTAGTGCGTTTGGTTTGGAACTGTGAGATACCTGTGAGGTCATCTGTGAGACACCTGTGAGGTCATCTGTGAGTAAGATAACACGTGATAGTGTATTAGATGGTTGAAGACTCACAGACGGCTGTTGAAGCTAAGATCACAGCTGACGTGAAAAGCGTTAAGGTGAAGGACCCAAAGCGTGTCGCTGCTGGTAAAAAGTTGGCTGAGATATCGAAAGCCGCGAAAGAAAAGAAAATGCGCGAAATGATAGTCAACGAAGAACAGGGTAGTGAGTGGAGCTATGGTTATATTGTCGGAACACTTGGTGTTATCGTTGCTGCTGCTTCATTGTGGTACACAATTAGTAGTGAAAAAGAAACACAACTAGAACCTGTGAGTACTGCAGCATCACCCGCGTCAGAAAATCGTAGAACTTGTCGTCCAGTGTTAGACACATTTGATTCTTGAACAAAACACACGACAATGTATATATGTCCGCGATCGATCGAAAAGAACTTATGAACGAATTGTACGATGCGCTACTTGTCACGACTGGTGCTGTGGCAGTGAGTATGATTTCTAAAAGGGCTTTGGGAGAACCATTGGGAACACCAGAGACAGTGAAGGGCACAGTGAAACTTGCTGCGGCTGTTGGTGCAGGAACGCTGTTAGTAAAATGGTTGCAATCGAAAAAGTGGATACCGACAGATCCATTCAAATCAACGTAAGTTAATGGTGAGTGTTGTGGCTGGAGGGATTTTCAATGCAGTGGCTTTTGCAGGCGCTGGCTTTATGTTTTCAAAGTTTAATCACACAGGCTATGAAGCTGAGATGAAAAGGCACAACCATGCGTTGGAACAGTTAGCCAGTGCGAAAGAAGTGTGGTATGAAAATGAAATCGCTAAAAAAGATCAGATCCAGCGTTTACGACAACAGCTCTCTGATGCTAACGCTGATATCAATGACACAAACCACGCGTTGGAAGAACTTAGAAGCGTAATGACCATACAGCACAGCGGACGAGTGTTCACTGACCTCCCGAAGATTGCGGATTACTACCAACCGAGTGCGGAGATGAAGGAATACCAATTATTGTTTGTTAGCGCGCTAGGTTTGGGTAGTGGAATAGCGGTGTGGGTGTTAACTCGGTAAAAAATGTTGGAGTAGTATAAGAGTGATGGACAAACTTATGAGGCAGATGAGTTATGGTTTGACAATCGACGAGATTGCGAATGAAACACAAATTGAGTGTGGAGACACCTTCAGAATTTACCACTGCTCAGATTGTGACATTGTGAAAAATGTGACTGACTGTGGTGGGTACACGTGTCCAAAGTGTGGTGACACCGAATGGGGTTACACTCAGAGTTACAGCGACATGAGACTCACACGACTAAAAAGCGTTCACAAACGGTCTTGGTGGATGGGGAGGAGACTACGGAACGTTGTGAAGTTCGAGCACCTTGAGTTGATAAAAGAGGACTTCTTGAAAGTTGTTAATGCGTTGTACTCATGCAATTTGGTAAAGGGTAGAAATGTCAGCAGATATGGATACTACATTATTAGGTTGTGCCACAGAAGGCAAGTCGAGACACTCAAGAAGGTGTCAGACCTTAAAGACGGTAAGGTGAAAGACTTGTTTGACTACAATCTGTTTGGGGTGGTGTATCCAAAGTTGGGATGGTGCGAAAGTGGTGATAATTATTACGACGAGTGGCTTAGGAAAAAAACAAGTGTAGTATATAGAAGCCATGGATGACGTCACAGAAAACTCACTTGTTAGAAATGGTGCAGCCGTTGTAAATCCACTAACAGGTAGAGCAATCAACGTCCACGGGCGAGTCTACAATCAACTTGTTAGAGATGGTGTTTTTAGTGACACGACAAATGTCAGCACTATTAATCCGCTGACAAACAGACGAGTTAACGCTGGCAGTCGGACACACAACCGTCTTGTTAGAGATCAGGAGGCGCAACCCACAGTTGAAGACCATAGCCCACGGCTGTTGGGTCAAGCGCTGAGAGGGTTCACCAGGTCCTATGGAGTCGAGGTGGTTAACGATAGAGACATCAATCAGGTAAACGGCAGTAGAAGCGCTGTCATTAATCTTTTGAGACGTGAACTAGGTGAGACCAACGGAATGAAAGTGGTAGAGACAGTTAAGGTCACTTTTGAGAAGGCTTTAGAACTCGATAAGACCACATACAAAACCGCCTACTTTAACAGCGAAACGTTTGTCGTTATTAACGAACACGACATCGAGGGTGTTGCCAACCGTGGGTCGGAACAAATCTTGACGCGGATAGCTGGGTGGTTATCTGAGGGGTCTGGATGGACTATCGACAAAATAGATGCACACTACGTTAATATCGCTATTTATAGACCTTTGAATGGGAGTAGCTACATTGTGCTGCCAAAGGAGTTGTGCAATAGCATGAAGGGTTTGATAAACGTGAATAACGGGGATGACAACGAGTGCTTTAGATGGTGCCACCTCGCACATAAGTTTCCTGTTGGAAAACACTCTGATAGAACGTCGAAGTACGCTAGACATGTCAGTGAGTTGAATTATGATGGAATTAACTTCCCAGTCACACTCAAAGATTACGACAAGATCGAAAAGGCTAACGATATTAGCATTAATGTTTTTGGGTACGAGAATAAGCAGCCATTCCCTGTGTACGTTTCTAAGGAAGCGTACCCTGACCACATGGACCTACTGTTGATAACTAATGATGTGGGCAACAAGCACTACGTGTACATTCGCGATTTCAACAAGTTTATGTACCGTCAGACAGAGCACAAGGCTAGAAAACACTTTTGTAGATATTGCTTGCAGTGTTTTAGTCGAGCGGACGTGCTTGAGAGTCATGTTGAAGTATGTTTGGTTATTAATGGGAAGCAGGCTATTAAAATGCCACAAAAAGGTGCGAAAGTGAAATATGAGAATTTTAGTAGGCAGCTAAACGTACCATTTGTGGTGTACGCAGACTTTGAGGCTATCACACAGAAGGTGCACACAAAAAAGCTGTCAAGCGAGTGTAGCTACACAAACGCTTATCAGAGACACGTTGACTGTGGCTATGGGTATAAATTAGTTTGTTGCTACGACAATGAGTACAGTAAGCCAGTAAAAGTGTATCGCGGTGAAAATGCAGTTAATAAGTTCATTGGGGAGATGTTAGAAATTGTTAAATATTGTAAAGAAACATCTGAGAGTCACTTTAACAAAGAAATGGTGCTGACTGATGACGATAATAAGAATTTCGACGAGGCTAAGAGTTGTCATATTTGTAGCGTTGAGTACACCAGCGCTGACGTTAGAGTAAGAGACCACTGTCACGTGTCAGGTAAGTACAGAGGGTCTGCACATCGTGGCTGTAATGTAAACTTTAAGTTGACCGATAAAATCCCTGTGATCTTTCACAACTTACGTGGCTACGATAGTCATTTCATTATGCAGGAGATTGGCAAGTTTGGCCAAGACATAAATGTGATACCGAACAACATGGAGAAGTACATGGCGTTCATGCTTGGAAAAAACTTGGTGTTCTTGGACAGCTTTCAGTTCATGAGTAGTGGTCTAGACAATTTGGTGAAGAACCTACCAAGGGACGCTTTCAAATACACGTCAGAAGTGTTTCGTGAAACAGGGTTGGCGCTCATGACAAGAAAGGGGGTCTATCCCTATGATTATATGGACTCCTTTAATAAATTCGATGAAAGCGAGCTACCCTCTAAAAAAGACTTTTACAGCGTTCTGAACGACGAGCACATCACGGAAGAAATGCACGAGCGCGCTTGCGATGTGTGGGACTACTTCGACGTCGAAAATATGGGTGGGTACCACGACCTGTATTTGAAAAGTGATGTGCTCTTGCTCGCTGATGTTTTTGAGAACTTTAGAAAGACATGCCATCGCGAGTATAAATTAGACCCGTGTCACTATTTCACTTCGCCTGGATTGGCTTGGGATGCCATGTTAAAGATGACTGGAGTAGAACTCGAATTATTGTCCGACATCGACATGTTCCAGTTTGTAGAATTAGGTATGCGTGGTGGTGTGAGCTACATTTGCAACAGACATGGTGTGGCGAATAATAAATACATGGAAGGGTATGACAAAGCGCAAGAGTCGAAGTATCTAATATACCTTGACGCCAACAATTTGTATGGATGGGCAATGAGTCAAAGTTTACCTACGGGTGGCTTCAAGTGGTTGACTGAGAAAGAAATAGAAAAGGTTAATCTACACGACTATCACAACGATAGTAAAAAGGGTTTACTGTTTGAAGTCGACTTGGAATACCCAGACCATTTGCATGACCTACATAACGATTACCCGGTGGCTCCCGAGAAGATGGAGATAACCGTTGACATGTTGTCGGAGTACTGCACGAAAATCAAAAATAAGTTTAACGTGAGTGTTGGTGGTGTGAAGAAATTGGTGACTAATTTGATGGATAAAAAAAAGTATGTGTGTCACTACGGAAATCTGCAGTTGTACATGGACCTTGGGTTAAAAATCAATAAGATTCACAGGGTCCTGCAGTTTGACCAGTCCAAGTGGCTAGGCAAGTACATTGACTTTAACACAGTCAAAAGAACTGCGGCTAAGAACGCTTTTGAGAAGGATTTCTTTAAGCTGATGAACAACAGTGTGTTCGGAAAAACAATGGAGAATTTGAGGAAGCGTGTTGATGTAAGATTAGTTACCACCGAGAAAAAATTAGAAAAGCTTGTCTCGAAGCCGACGTTTGTGTCTTGCAAAATATTTAGCGAGAACTTAGTTTGCTGTCCACAAAGTTAAAGAAACGCTGACACTAAACAGACCTGCATATGTGGGTATGTGCATACTAGACTTGAGTAAAACGCTGATGTACAATTTTCACTACAATTATATTATGAAAAAGTACTCTAGCGACACCTGTAGATTACACTTCACTGACACTGACAGTCTGTTGTACTCAATCAAAACTGACGACGTTTATTCCGACTTTATGATGGAGTGCGAAAAGTTCGACAATAGCGACTACCCTGCAGACAGCCCATTCTTTTTTAGAGAGAATAAGAAAGTTATTGGGAAGATGAAAGACGAGTGCGCTGGAACACCAATTGTCGAGTTCGTCGGGTTGCGTAGTAAAATGTACAGCTATTTGAAAGAGGGTGGAGGTGGTGGGAAAACCGCTAAAGGTATTAGAAAAAATATAATTAAAAAGGTAATCAGACACGAAGATTACAAAAGCGTGTTACTCGAGCAGAAACAGTTGCGACACACAATGAAGACCATTAGAAGTGTCAAACATCAGCTAGGTAGCTACGAAATTAATAAAGTATCGCTGTCCTGCTTTGACGACAAACGATACCTTTTAGAGAATGGTATTGACTCCTACGCGTATGGCCACAAAAACATTGTAGTGAGAGATACCACTGAAAATAATGAACAAACAGACTAATTCGTAGAGTAGTTGGCTATTTGTTAGTCAATGTTGTTAGCCAATCAAAAGAGCACCATTTTGCTATCCATTTGGATAAACATCACCACTAGACTTGAAAATCTAGTGGTTTTTTTCGCGCGTGAATTGAGACAGTAGTAGTTTGTTGAAAAAAAAATGTGAAAATGTTGAAATGTGAAAATGTTGAAACGACACTCTCTTTTTTAAATATGTGAAAAATGTGAAACGACACATTCTATTTTTTAAAAAACATGCAAAAATATTGAAATGTCACATTATTAGCATATAAATCAAGTTTGTGGTCTTATTTGATGTATGTTGTAAATTTAGAATTACCGAAATGACATCGAATTTTGGTGGGTTTGGGATTTGGTGTAAATTTGGTGATGTTTTGGTGATTATATTCGCGTTCAACATTGAATGTGTAAAAATTGGGCTCGTAGCCCCACTCTCTATACTACTTGTGGCCATGTGCTTGCCAGAGCCTACAGGTAGCTTAGTTATACCAATAAGTTGTTCAACATCTGCTCCAGAAACCAGTATACTGGCAATCTGTCTACAACCTTACCAACAATATCTGGTAACAGTTTACCATCCAATGCACGGTCAAAGGAACATTCAGATTAAAATCCCATTTGACTTGGTATGTGTCCAATACGACTGGAAGCTCGGTGCCTCCTGATAGATAACCAACTGATGGAGTAATCGCTAATTTTATATCCAAGAGATTGTGTAGTGCCAGTAACAATGAAGGCACCCCCAGTCACTCATGTTTGCTCTGTCAAGAGCAGAGGCAAGAATTGGGCTCATTAGCGACTTTCAAGCTCTCTTGGCCTTAGGGGTTGTTTTGTTATTTGGCTTTTCTACAACTGATTCAGGCTTCGATTCTTCACTTGATGATACCAGCGTGACCTGCTGTTGATCAATGCCTACACACTTCTCTGAATTGATTTGTCTTAATCTCATCACTTGATCCCGTTCAGCAGTCAATGTCTCTTTTTTGCCAGCTTCGAATCACTTTACCCATCGACCCAAGGCATGCATTAGGATGGTATCCAGATCTTTACTATTTTACTTCATGTACACCTCATCATCTGATGATCATCTGCAGGCATTCGAGATTTTTCTAATATCCCCGGCTAAGCACATTTGCTGGCAAATACTAAATATGCGATTTTACCCAATATAGATGATTTAAATATAAAACCAATATAAAAATTTTTTACCCAATATAAAAACAACCTTCACCACTTCACTTCACTTCACTTCACTTCAGAAATAAAATTACAAATTTGATCCAAAACCGGTTTATGGCAAGTTTCAATCTTGAAACAAAAATTCATGAAAATGGGTCATAGTATTTTGTTGGGATGTCTACTTTTCTCTATCATGAGAACAGGTACGTGCGTTTGATTTTTCTGATCATATAAACTAAACTAGAAATACGTAAATGCAATAACCCCTCGCCCGCTTTTACAGCAACCCCCCTTGCGCTCTTTTTTTATTGGAGGCCTGAAAATAGCTACTGTCGGAATGAAAATAAAGTTTTAATTCTGGTAGAATATTTGAAATAAAAAAACTTTAAAAACTCTATTTTTTTGAAGAAAAATACAACAAAGAACAAAGAAAAATTTAAGGATGATATTTCGTAAAATATATTGAGATGAAGAAAATTGAACGTCGCATCCCAGGTTTTGAACTCGATCTCGTTTGCGTGCTACCACACATGCTTATGAGCTGGGAGACGCGGGTTCAAATCATGCGTCGGACCACTAACTCAGAGTCTTAAAATAATTGAGAAAGTGCTGCCTTTGCAATAATACCAGCAAATGGTAGGACTTTTCACCAAACTAAACTAAACTAAACTAAACTAAACTCACTAAATGCAACAATTTTATTACATAAAATGTATAGTTTCAACAAACATGATAAGTGAATAAAAAATGTTGTTGGCAAAAATGCGTCGATCACTTAAAACGCGATTTCTTAACGCGATTTGTTTTGTTTGTTTGTTTATTTATTTATTTATTTATTTATGGTATTTTTAGCTTGTCGAATGCTACTACTGTATATAAAAACAGGCTAATTACAATATATAAAAACAAGCCGAGTACATATCTATTTTGCAGGAGAAAGCTAAATACTCAAGTTAAATACTATTTTCTGGGCATTACCCTTGTAATAATATACATGAAAAAATTTCTCAATTCTGATTGGCTGAGAGCGGTGCAGTTTTGAGGAAATACAGTGCAGAAAAAAGGAAATACAGTGCAAATTTTTAAATTTTTTAAATTTGCACAAAAATCATTTTTTACTAGAAAAAAAGCTCTTCCTGTTCATTTCTTTTTCATGTATGTTATTTGAACAAAGCATTCTGATTAGAAAGATTCTCTTTTTGTTAAATTTTTTCATGTATATTATTAATAAGTAATAGCATGATTTCTCGTGCAATTTGAAAAAAACACGCACTCGTGAGTTTTTCAAAGACCTCAAATAGCACTCGTCCTTCGGACTCGTGCAATTTTGATAGTCTTTGAAAAACTCACTCGTGCATGTTTTTTTCCAAATTGCACTCGAAACCATGCTATTGCCTATACAACATGTTTAGAAAGTCATGGGGAAATGGTATTTTTGGTTTTTCGAATGATAAGCAAAAATATGCGCTTCGTCTGTAAATGCAAATGAAATAATTTCAATACACAAGCAGTCAATTGACAATGCCATAGCAGATCTACAGCATATCTACTTACAAAAAATCTACATTCTTCGGTTGACTCTTTCTTCTTCTCCATATATAGCATTGTTAGAAGGGTTGTCTTTCCCACTCCCTTTGCTCCTTTTATTATAAAAGTCATAAAAACAGACAACAGTAAAATATTAAAAGGATGGGGGGAGGGAGGTCACTCCAAATTGAATCCAGAATGTCTGAGCATCTTCAGACAAAGTGAAGTCAATACAAAGCAATCTATTTTGTAGGCGTGGTCCTTGAAAATGTATAGAAACTGACGGGGAAAATGTTATATCTGGTACTGCTCTGTGTCAATGCTGTTCTGAACTACCAAAATTAACAGATGGTATGAAATTCCCAAAGGACTTAGTGAAAAAATGTTGCATGTGAACAAATTCTAGGGAACATCCTTTGTAATTGGCAGCTAATTTGTTTATAAAAATAGATGACTTAGGAGAAGATCTTCTATTAGGGCCTGTTTACATTAGCCGGGCTAGCCCGGTTAACCGGGCTCACGCGATTGATTACGAACTTACTGTGGTTTTGAAACTCACATACAAAGGAGAATTGGTTTAGTTTAGATGTAAACGAACCCTAACGTTCATTAAAATCTCCTTTTGCGGCCGAGGAAAGAATTTCGTGACACGAGTCAGCCCGGCTAGCCTAACCGGACTAACTCGGCTCATGTAATCAGCCCCTAAAAACATGCTTAATTGATCGTCGATTTTTTCTCTTTCTCACGGCTAATATAATTTTTGAGAGGTATTCTGGATGGTTCGCGGTCTCTAATATCGTTTGACAGTTGGCTGTTTAATTAATATTGTTATAGAAGATCTGTGATCATTTAAACAAAGATCTGAATTAATATAGCTATTGCATACACCATTTAAATGTACTGTGCTAGCATTATTTTGCTTGTGAACTACAACAGATTTCGTATATTATTGCATGACAAATGGTTTACTTGTATAATTTAATTTCCTTACAACAGGCTCATCTTTCCTTTCAGGTGTATGGTGTATGATATATACATGTACATGCAGGGGATTATAGGGGCATTCGAGGGGATTTGATACAAAACTACGCCCAAGGGGGTAGGGCATTGGAGATAATTTGGTATTACGTGGGTTAGGTGGGGATTTGTACGACGACTGCTGTCACTGAGTTCAGTATAATATGGCCCATCTGCTTTTTAAAAGCCAATTAATACGCAAAATGAATATTCATCACAGCACATCTGGTTGATTTATATTCTTCTTCTATTCTATTATTATTATTAAAAAATTGGAAGACTTCAAGACGACTCTTTAATATCAAACACGACTTCCCAATATTAGTTAACGTTAGTCGCCAAATTTGTATGTATAGCCCACAGGGGTGGGGGCATTTGTAAGCTTTTGCAGTTGGACAATGTCCCCTGGGGTAGGGGATTTTTCATGATTTGAGTGAAGATTTTATCAAATCCCCACCTCTGCTCAAAATATTGGCTGGCTTGGCCGCTCGATTTATTGACAAGGCTTTGAAAACCTTTTGTCCTCATGTTGATGCCTCCATACAACCTACGAAAACTGTTGTAGATCACACTTTCAAATTCACTGCAATTCATGTCCACTGCCTCGGGATTTCAATTGACTAGTGCATTAGCGATATACATCCCGCAGGCTTTTTTATGGTGCTAAGCGCCCTTTTCCTTGCCAAGGGGGAAAAATAAATTGTAACCTGTGAATACACATGGACCACTTTCATAATGGCGACAATTTAAATATTCTTTTATGTGCATCTAAATAACGCTTTCTGGCATCGCTTGTGCGTTTGTAATACAAAACAATCTCTGCTTCCTAACGAGACCAGAGGGCTAATTAAGATGCACATAAAAGAATATAGTGGGAAATTGCTCTAAATTATGAAAGTGGTCTATGGGTAACACGCTTTCCCTGGAAAGCCCCCCCCCCCCCCCCCCCCGATCAAAAGACCTATTCAGAGCACACACATCATTCCATATGGGAGCTTTTCTGTGAACTTTTAAACTTACCAACCAAACACATAGTTTCCCGCAGATCATAGTTGTTCAAGTATTTATAAGCTTGGTCAAAGATTATATGTCGCTGTAAAAATTCACATCGACGCACTCTCTGAAAAAGATAAAAATTTAAAAAAAATTTGGTTTAACTGGTTATCATCCGACAACTAAAGGTATGGGCTTTTTGTATACAAGTAGCATAATATAGCAATAGTAACGGTAATAACGTATTAGTTATACGGTCGACTGTTTTCTTCCATTTAAGCAAACCAAAGTTAGGCAATCTGATAAACCTTGGATGACTTCTTCACTTAAACTAGCTAGTATTACTAAACGACAAAAATCCCTTCATAAGTATGGAAAGGAGTCGGAAATGTACAAGTTTTGGCGCAACAAAATCCAACCCAACATCAAGTCAGCTCGCAACAAGTAATATACTAAATCGGTTCGGAAATTGTATAAAACAAATATATTCCATTTTTTGATGTCTGTTCAGTGATAGATGCAGAGGACGTCACAACGGGTAAGAACATCAGTGACCCACTCGTCTCGTGGGCCACTGTTTTGTTCTTACCATTGACGTCATCTGTGCATCTATAACAGACAATGGCAAAATGGAATCTATTTGTTAAATATCAAGGGCGGGTTGACTACAAATATTTTGTAATTCGCTACAATTAAAGCTATTTTTAAAAACGTAGTTAGCTACAATTACTGCTACTTGTCAAAAAATAGGTACGCAATGCGTACATGTGACTGTTAAGCACAGAAAGAGATATAGACTGAAGAAGCAATATTATTATTATTATTATTGTTTACAAATATTTGAAAATCCCTTCAGGGCTCTTAGGCACCTGTTTTTCAAGAGGCCTTTTGTTACATTCTTAACTTACATTACAATTACATATGTATACAAATAACTATTACAACAAACACGAAATACATATATAAAATTACAAATACAAATTACAAATATAATATATTGAATCACATGCTATAGAAAATATGAATAAAAATATTGTTTCAAAAGGTGGTAAAAATCAGGCGTGGTCAAAAAATAGATTTAATTTTTTTAATGCTTATGCCTTTTTCTTTAGCATTATTTGGTAAGTTATTCCATAGTGAGGCAGCTGAATAACTGATACACTTTTTCATGAAATTTGTTTCTGGCTTGTCAAGTACATAATTTTGGTTGTTACTTCGCAAGTTATATCTATCATTAGTTTTAATGTCGAACATGTTTGTTAAAGATGGTGGCAGTACATCTTTTCTAACTTTATGCATGAAGATGGTCTTGTTGATCTTAAAGCGTTGCATCAAGGGCTGCCATTTTAATTCCTTTAAGACATCTTCAGAACTTGTATCATGTATGTATCTGGCAGTGATGACTCGTGCGGCTCTATTTTGTAGTTTTTGTAATTTGTCAATTAGATAATTACTACAGTTGTCCCAAACCAAACTACAATAATCGAAATGTGTTAACACAATGGCATTGTATATTCTAAGTAATGTTGATTTGGGAACAAACTGTTTTATCCGCCGCATCATTCCAATGCCTTTTGATGCTTTTGTTACAATATTTTCAATTTGGTTTTTCCATGAAAGACGTTCGTCGATAATGACGCCTAACGTTTTTGATGTATGAACTCGCTTGATTGTTGCCTCACCAAGCTCAATTTTTGGATCAGTTAAAATATTTGATATTCGCTGCCGGGAGGCAACAATCATATATTCGGTCTTTTGTTTATTCAGTGTAAGTTTATTTGCTAGTATTATTATTATTAATATTGATTTATAAAGCGCAAATTATCATACAAAAATGTTCAGATGCGCTATGTTTACAAATTAATTTAGTTACAAAACATATATATAAAATAGTATCCAACATTTATATTTAAAACCGTAAAATTATCTATTAAAATAGTGTTATACTAAGAACTAAGATTATATCCTGCACGAAATAAAAAAGTCTTTAATTGTTTTTTGAAACTAAAAAGAGATTGCACTTGTCTAATTTCCTTTGGTAAACTGTTCCACAAACTGGGAGCTGCAAATTGGAATGCTCTGTCACCAAGTGTGGGTAATGACTTGGCACAGCTAAAAGTAGTTCATCATTTGATCGAAGATGATGACATGAATGATATTTGATACGAATGAGCTCACGCCAAACCGCAAATTGCTTGGAAGGTTAAAACTTGAAACAAGAATTTTAAATATAATTCTAAATTTAATCTATAATTTTCCTTCTAAAATCTTCTTGGGAGACAGCGATTAACATGTCGATATCAGAGCCATTTTGAGAATCATAGTCTTCGTAAGAGCTTCTCTGTTCATTCATGTTGTCGTTTTCCCGTAGGTCAGCATTGAGTTTATCATTACTAATATTATCATTCGCTTCATCACTGTTACTGCATGTACTGGTTATCGGACCCTCCAATTCTTTCCCAAACAAATCTTGACTTTGTATCAAAAGAGAAGCAGAGTTATCAGATGAAATGTCTGATTCTTGCAGTCTTTTGACCAAATCGGCTTTCAATCCTTGTACGGAGAGATTTCGCTTCTTCAACGTTGTCTTTAATTAAATCTTTAAAGTGTCACTAAGACGAAAAAATCGTCCACCAATTTTGATCTTAGTTTATCATAATTACGAAATGAGGAAGAAAGGCGTTCTCGGTTTGATATCCCGTTCTCGAGAACATATGCAAATTAGACAGTGTATGACGTCATTTTCTCACAGACGTAAATAAAATAAACAAAACGAGGATTATTTCTGCAAATAATAGGTAGAAAGTTTTCAAACTTTGGACATTTATGGTAAGGTGGAATGTACACTCTACTGTACATATTATATAGTTGCCATGGAGATCGTTTGAAAATAAGCGTCTTTCGCCTAATAAAATTAAATCGTAATTTTTGTCACTTTTTAAGAAGAACAAGACGCCCGCTAGGCGTTAACTCGGGCTACTTGAGTTGGGTCAGGTCACAGTGCTCTAGAACGTCGATTGTCATTGGTTTAAATTACGACTCATTTCCCCCATCTCACAGGAGATCCTAACCAATCACAGAAAGCTTCTAACCAATCAGACCTTCTTCTAGAGCACTGCGACCTTACTCCTTGAGTTAGTGGCTTGTTGAAAGACATTGTAGGCAAATTCAATATACACAAATCTATAGACCCTATTCAAAAATTGCCATTGCAAACCCATAACATAGTGTTGGCCAACGGCTTTGATTATATGATGGTGAGTTGGCTCAGTATCCAAGCTGGCTTACTGAGAAGTATGCCCCAGGCCCCCACCAAATGAGCCATCCTGTTTGCTGACCTAATCCAGTTCTAGCGAACAGGGTCAGCCTGGCAAGCAAGCCGGCCTGTGCTCATGTAATAACAATTAATTCATATGGTCAGTCCGGCAAACAGGTTCAGTTTGAGCAAGCATTAAATTAGTTAATCTTTTTCTCAGTGTATAAGGCATAGCAGTAAATCAAACCATTTAGCTGGCAGTAGCAAGGTGTCATAAGCTATTATAAACAATTATAAACAGTTTAAAGAAATGTAATTCAAAATCATTATTTCTTTGAAGTTTAATATATAACATTTTGAGCCAGTAAACATATTCATAATTCTAGCATATTTATCATTTGAGAGGCTTTGTATACTAGTGACTAGTCCAGGCCAGCCAGATAATTATAATATAAAGACAGATTAATGCATTGTTACTTAACTATGTTACTGTCTCGGTTAAGCGAGCCAACTCGCTTTCCATGGGTGTCAGAGATTTATATACTGTGTGTTCATTTGTAAGCATTTGCATATAATAATATGAACAATCGATACAAACTTACTGATAACCCAGAACATTTTGGAGCTCCATTTTAAGTTTACAGGTAAAATATCAAGTGAAACAAGGTTATTCAATGGCAACATTGCATAGTCATCACTCATCATAGATGAATTGATAATCAGCAAACAATAACAAACTCTTTACTCCTTGATCTTGATAGTTGGTATGGGTGTCAGAGATTTATATATCATATAATAATATGAACAATCGGTACAAACTTACTGATAACAACATTTTGGAGCCCCATTTAAGACGAGCCGGTAAATACAGTACAGCTCCGGGCTCTTTCCGGTCCGCCATCTTGTTCAGAAGAGGCTGGGTACGAGATCGTGTGAATGGGATCGTGTGAATGAGCCTTTCCGTCTAAGATTCCCGAGCTCGTTCATCCATCCGGCCAACGATTCTAGAAATTTTTTAGTGTTTTCATAGTACAGAAGTAAAGTTTAAAGAGTTGATCAAAAGCTGAGTAGTACTATTGAAACTTGCATTGAAGAATAACCTGTTGTATTATTGACATTTTCACGACAAGATTTGTTCAAAAAATCAGATGCTCAGAAATGCCCACTAACCAAGGATAATTAAATACCTACTAAATTACTAATCAACTAGGAACCACTGTCTTACCCTGGTTCCAGAGTCTCGAAAGACTCGAGTCCGCGAAGTCGAGTCCGACATTCGGAACAGACTCAACAAGAACACAATATAGCTTGTAGCCTTGTAAGATGATGATCTCCTTATATTTCGGCAAAATATTTTGGCCAGTACCCTCGACAACATACTTAAAGGTTATAAAACGTGTTCTGCTACGTAGGCAGTGTAGAAATACAAATCAAATATCTAAAAAGGTTGAAATAGTACGTAAGTTGTCTAACGTTTTAAGCGGCGAAGGCCCTTCGTCAGAGAGTGAAAGGGCCGTCGCTCGAAACGTTAGACTACTTACACGCTATTTCGGCAGTACACCAAACTTTTTACATACTTAAAGAGGTTAGTTTGATGCTTTGCTCAAAACTAACTAATATACAAACATTCAAATATTGCCCACCATTGGGGGGTAAGAATTTGTGACCGTTCGAACGCAGCATAGGCCAACAAGTATCGTGGGCGCACTCGTACCCAGCCTCTTCTGAACAAGATGGCGGACCGGAAAGAGCCCGGAGCTGTACTGTATTTACCGGCTCGTCATTTAAGCTTACAGGTAAAACATCAAGTGAAACAGGGTAAAATATAATATATGAAATAATAAACTGTAGCATCGATTTTATTTTGTATAACATAACAATAAACAATACAGGCAACAAAGCATGAAGGGCTCCGCTCGAAACGTCAGTATCTCGTCACTAAATGCTTGGCAGTTTACCACCTTTACAAATATTACTGTTTATACCTCAGAACAGTTGACATATTTCCATATAATGTTGAGTCTCATATTTCTCGAAATCGTAGACCAACCCATTTCGAAAGCGATCGGGATTGTGAGCGTATATAAGATCAAGATACTTGCCAGCCACAAAAAAATTTTCAGTGAAGAGCACTCGAAGAAAGGTGATCAGATATGCAGTGTTTTCAGTTTCGCAAAGGTGAAAAGCCTGGGTACGAGGTTGATCGGGATGATGCAATAATTAGCCGGGGGGCACTTAACTGCGCATGTGTAGTTATCCCACATTCATAGTATCGCTCACTAGTCTACTAATTTAGTCAACAATGATGCAATAATTGCCATCACGGGAGGCCCGTGTAATAAGGTGATTTAAACCTCCGAAGTACAATATTTACGTGTCTACAAATATTCGTGTGTATGCATTACAATAAATGTTGTTTGATAAAGAAGAAATAAACACTTTTTGTTTTATAAATGACAGGTGCCTATTTCCAAACGATCTTCGTGGCAACAATATAATTTGTGCAGTACGGAGCACATTTCACCTTACCACAGATGTGTAAAGTTTGAAAACTTTCTACCTATTATTTGCAGAGATATTCCTCATTTTGTGAATTTTATTTTGGTCTATGTGAGAAAATGACGTCATACACTATCTAATTTGCATATGTCAAAACCTAAATATCTCGAGAACGGGATAAGATATTGAGGAACCGATAACGCCTTTCTTCTTCATTTTGTTATTATAATTTACTAAGATCAAAATTGGATAGACGATTTTTTTCGTCTTAGTGGCACTAGCAGAATAATTCAGTTCACTCAAATTAAATCCAATACCAAAAGTATCTGTTAATTCTATCTGCCCTTCGCAAGCATCGCTATCCGCCATGTTGCTTGAATTTCCTAAAAATCGGTCGTTGCCACCGTTTACCCTAGCCTGATTTATTAGACCGTATAGACCTTATTCCAAAATGGCCGCCATACATGAAAATGTGTGAAAAGCAGACACAAAAAAAAATATGATAGTTCAGTATTTTAAATCATTTTATACATGTATTGCAAATTTGAACATGGCACATACTATAAATACATCTTTACTGGCTGTTTCCAAAACATAGCATATATTAGATGCCCCCACGTTTTACATGAAGTGAACTTGTAAAATTCAGATTTTTGTACGAAACCTGGAAAGCTCATCTGGTGGATAAATGCTAGCTAGAGAACCACTCTAGTGGTGCTTTGAACAACCCAATTTAACTTTTATCCACTGAACAGCACTATCAGGTACATAACTATTCAGTGGATAAAATTTTACATTAGGTTGTTCAAAGCATGATTAGTGCTGTTCTTTAGCTAGAACTTATAAACTAGACAGATAATATAATTTGGGCGGGATTATCCCGATTTTGCTTGAAAATCCCGAATCATGCACGGTCGGGATAGGAAAAATCCCGAATTTAAAGATTTGCTTACCTTGTGTGTTAGTTCCTCTATGGTTTTAATGTACTATTATCAAACAACACATTGTTGAATGATGTAAACATCAGGTTTTCCTTTCGTAAGTAAGTAATATCCGATTTCTTGAGCTTTTTTTGGAAAGTAAGCGTAAACTGATGATACATTTTAACGAGCATTTTGACAGAAATATTCGTCTAGAATGCTGGAAATGGCATTTCCGGGCCTTGAGATTTCAAAATGTTCGGGGGGGGCATGCCCCCAGACCTCCCTAGAAGCTCGCGCCGAAGGCGCTCGAAAAGTTTCCCTCTACAACAAAAATCCCGATTTTAGAATCCCTAGGTTGGACACTCTGATTTTACATATATAAAGTAGCTGACTACTTCGCCACTGAAAAAATGTAGTTCGCTACAGCTACAGCTCCTGATTTCAAAAAGTAGTTAGGCCAAAAAAAAATAATACCTTGGGTTTCCGGTTTCAGGCTGAAAAATTTTTTTTGTTTGTTTGGGTTTGTTGTTTTTTTGTTTGTTTTTTCCCCCAAAACATTGCATGGACGAACAATAGGTTTTACCAAATCACAAAACCCATGTTGATTCAATGTAGTTTCCCCTTTATAATTTTGAATATATATTTAATTATACTGCACATAAGCCTGGTTTCCATATAATCGCCACGATCGCACAAGAATGAACTCAGCGATCGCAGCGAGCATATGGAAAATCACTGACGCAACGATCGCTGTGATCACGATCGCTGAGATAGAAAATGTTCTATCTCGACGATCGTGGCGATCGTTCCGTTTTATATGGAAACGGTGATATTGCAATCTCAGCGATCTTGGCGATCGGTATGCATCCCTACGGTCCATTAAAACAATGGCCGCGATCAACAATCACATGCAAACGCGAAACGATTGTTGATCGCTACGATCGTTGTGATGGAAACCATTAATTTACAGACAATTTATAACACATTTTTTATGCTCCCAGGATGCAATTCAAGCTGCAACTCGGGCCCAGGCTTCTCAAAATTTCAATAAAAAGATTAGGGTCGGAATTTTACTGGCCAAAAACTACCTACCGGGGAAACCGGAAACCCAAGGTATTTTTTTTGGCCTTAGAAACTATTCGCTTCTTGAAATTTAGTTCGCTACAGTAGCGATCTACTTCGCTACGACCCGCCCTTGTTAAATATATATATATATATATATATATATATATATATATATATATATATATATATATATATATATATATATATATATATATATATATATATATATATATATATTTCTTCAAAAGGAACGTTTAAAAATCTTTAATGAACAACGTTTCGGGACACTGCCCCTTCTTCAGGTTCAATAACCAGAGGAAAGCGCAGCAGCTATTTAAATATTTACAAATAAAATTAAAAATTAAAATAAATCACGTTGATTAAGTCCTTTGGGAATAAAACAATCCAATTTATATGTCCAGAAGCCCTCACGTGTTGTGGGGTCATTAACATTAGTTTTATCAATAATAGTAACAGTTAAATCAGTAATACCCCCATGGTCTTCGCTAAAAAAATGAGCATACAGATGTTCGCCAGGAATGTTCCTTTGTCCCTTGCCATATCTACAAAGACTGCTTTTGTGGTTGTTAAATCTCTTACGAAACGTTGTAATGGTACTGCCAACATACTGCTTATTACATTTAGTACACGATATCAAGTACACGACACCGGAAGAGTCGCAATCAAAAGAATGATTAATGAAAAACGTTTGCTCGGATTTAATATCAGTAAATACTCGCCCAACTGAGACGAACTTACATATCTGACAACGGACTTTACCACAGGCATGCATACCCACCGGCCTCGAAGGGGCTTCACTACAAGGAAGTTTAGCCCTAACTAATTGATCTTTTAAATTACGAGGTCGACGAAAGGACACAAATGGGTTGTTAGAAAATATTTCGCTAGTATTGGAGCAACTCGCAAGAATAGGCTGAAGTTCGGTTAAAATAGATGAAACCTTGGACAGAGAGGGATGAAAATCAAGAACCAAAGGGACGCTGTGTTGTACAGAAGTTTGCTCCAATGATTTAGGTCGGAGCAATTCGCGACGAGATCTACGTTTAACTTTACCAATTTGCGAATCAAGAAATTTGGCCTTATATCCCTTCTGTAAAAACCAAGATTTCATTTCCTCAGATTTCCTTTCAAAGCTGCTCTCATTACTACAAATCCGTCTTATACGAAGAGCCTGACTAAAAGGAATAGCCCGTTTAATATGGCCAGGGTGGCAAGATTTGCTATCTAGATACTGGTGTGTGTCGGTGGGTCTTAAGAGTTATAGGGACATAGTTATTAAATAGGCGGATAAGGGTTCGGCTGTTGTTATTTTGGATGTGTCAGATTATCGTGAAGAGGCCCTCCGACAGCTTTATGACCCATCTGTTTATGAGCTTGTTTCTTCTGACCCTACTGTTGGTTTGACCTCTCAAATCCGTGATAAATTAACTCCTATGCTTAATTCCAAATACATTGATGCCAAGTGCTTTGAATACCTGCTAGTGGATAATCCCAGATTGGGTAAGTTTTACCTACTGCCCAAAATACATAAGAGCCTGGTTAAAGGAGAAATTCCCGGTAGGCGTATAGTTTCAAATTGTGGTATGCCTTCTGAAAGGATATCTGAATTTTTAGATTTCCACCTTCAACCTTTAGTTCAAGGCATTGCGTCATACATCAAAGATACGTCTCATTTTTTACGTAAACTTGAGGATGTGAGCACTCTCCCAGATAATGCTTTGCTGGTTACTGTTGATGTTGTGGGTTTGTATTCCCACATCCCTCACTTGGAGGGTTTGGAAGCATTGTCTAATATTCTTAACAACCGTGACAATGCTAATATTCCCACATCAGAATTAGTTGACCTTGCTCGCATTGTCTTGGAAAACAATTATTTTGAATTTGATGGCTCCATTTTTCATCAGAAGCTTGGCACGGCCATGGGTACCAAGTTTGCACCAGCCTATGCTAATATATTCATGAGTGAACTGGAATGCAATTTAGATGGTGGCGCTATTTAGATGATATTTTCATGATTTGGACCAGTGGCCGTGCCTTACTTGATCAGTTTTTGAACTCTCTTAATTCATTTCATGCTACTATTAAATTTACATCGTGTATTTCGGACAGTTCCCTTTGCTTTCTAGACGTTATGGTAAGTGTCGATAGCGGCAATATTTCCACTGATTTATATTGTAAACCCACAGACACACACCAGTATCTAGATAGCAAATCTTGCCACCCTGGCCATATTAAACGGGCTATTCCTTTTAGTCAGGCTCTTCGTATAAGACGGATTTGTAGTAATGAGAGCAGCTTTGAAAGGAAATCTGAGGAAATGAAATCTTGGTTTTTACAGAAGGGATATAAGGCCAAATTTCTTGATTCGCAAATTGGTAAAGTTAAACGTAGATCTCGTCGCGAATTGCTCCGACCTAAATCATTGGAGCAAACTTCTGTACAACACAGCGTCCCTTTGGTTCTTGATTTTCATCCCTCTCTGTCCAAGGTTTCATCTATTTTAACCGAACTTCAGCCTATTCTTGCGAGTTGCTCCAATACTAGCGAAATATTTTCTAACAACCCATTTGTGTCCTTTCGTCGACCTCGTAATTTAAAAGATCAATTAGTTAGGGCTAAACTTCCTTGTAGTGAAGCCCCTTCGAGGCCGGTGGGTATGCATGCCTGTGGTAAAGTCCGTTGTCAGATATGTAAGTTCGTCTCAGTTGGGCGAGTATTTACTGATATGAAATCCGAGCAAACGTTTTTCATTAATCATTCTTTTGATTGCGACTCTTCCGGTGTCGTGTACTTGATATCGTGTACTAAATGTAATAAGCAGTATGTTGGCAGTACCATTACAACGTTTCGTATGAGATTTAACAACCACAAAAGCAGTCTTTGTAGATATGGCAAGGGACAAAGGAACATTCCTGGCGAACATCTGTATGCTCATTTTTTTAGCGAAGACCATGGGGGTATTACTGATTTAACTGTTACTATTATTGATAAAACTAATGTTAATGACCCCACAACACGTGAGGGCTTCTGGACATATAAATTGGATTGTTTTATTCCCAAAGGACTTAATCAACGTGATTTCTTTTAATTTTAATTTTTATCTGTCATCTTTCTCATTTTAAATTCTAATTTATTCATATTTGTAAATACTTAAATAGCTGGTGCGCTTTCCTCTGGTTATTGAACCTGAAGAAGGGGCAGTGCCCCGAAACGTTGTTCATTAAAGATTTTTAAACGTTAACGTTCCTTTTGAAGAAATATTTTAAACAGTGGAACTGTTGATGAAGGCTGGCTCTTGTTTTTTCTATATATATATCTATATATCTATATATATCTATATATATCTATATATATCTATATATATCTATATATATCTATATATATATCTATATATATCTATATATATATCTATATATATCTATATATATCTATATATATCTATATATATCTATCTATATCTATCTATATCTATCTATATCTATCTATCTATATCTATATCTATCTATATCTATCTATATCTATCTATATCTATCTATATCTATATCTATCTATATCTATCTATATCTATCTATATCTATATATATCTATCTATATCTATCTATATCTATCTATATCTATATCTATATATATCTATATATATCTATCTATATCTATCTATATCTATATCTATATATCTATATATCTATATATCTATATATAGCAAAGTGAAAAGGTGGTAAACTGCCAAGAATTTAGTGACGAGATACTGACGTTTCGAGCGGAGCCCTTCATCAGAGTAAGACGAGATGAAATGAAATAAATAGGGCTTATATATATGCCAAAAGGGTGTCACAAGTAGAAAGTAGCCAATCAAATGCACGGGAGATAAACAAACTAATAATTAATGAGATGGGAAACGTAAGATCATTTGCTATTTTTAACAGTCGATCAGCAAGCAGACTGAGGGGGCGGGAGAAATGACAGGTCCAATATTCAAGGGGATTAGGCGATAATATTAGCATAAGAAACAAAAAATTTGAAAAGGAATGAAAATGCATACGCGAATAATAAAAAATTAATAATAATAAAGGTTCCAAGCAAACTAAAATAACCAAAAACTTGTAGGAAATTAAATAAAAGAAAAACGTTCGTTAAGACCAAGAGGATGTGTGGTGCCAAGTTTAAAAATGAGACGCTTCTCTTGACGCTTGCGGTTATCGTTGCCACCGGAGATGGGAAGGATGGCACAGACTTTCATGTCTGAAACCAAATGGTTGGAGCTGTTGAAATGGCGGGCTACAGGTTTGTCACCATCATTGATCCTCACGGAACGAAGATGTTCAGCAAACCTGTCTGAAAGACGTCGCCCAGTTTCACCGATGTAGATTTTAGGGCATTTATCGCATGAAATGCAATAAATTATGTTGGTGGACGTGCATGAAAAAGCATGACGGATTGTCATGACGGGATTGCGAAAAAGCGCATGTGTTACAGCGGGAACGGCCGCAAGAAAATGTTCCCGCTGGTGCCGAGGTATTTTGTTTAAGGGCACTATGTACTAAGGAGTCACGAATGTTTTTATTACGGCGAAAAGATACCAAAGGGTTGTCGGTGAAAATGGCTGACGTCTCAGCATCATTTTGTAAAATGTGAAAATTCCGATTAATAATATTTTTAACTTTAAAATTGAAAGGATGAAATGTTAGAACTAAAGGAATTTTATTGTTTGAAACTCGTTCCAAAGATGGTTCAAGGGCGTCTAAACGGGGGACGAGAAAAGCTTTCTGAACGGCGAGGTCTAAAAGGTTGGTAGGGTAACCACGTTGGACAAAAAAAGATCTCATTTCCATTGATTTGACTTGAAAATCTTGGTCGTCGCTACATAAGCGGCGAAGACGCAAGAATTGAGAGTAAGGGATGGATTGCTTAGTGTGGTTGGGATGAGAGGATGAAAATAGAAGATAACTATGGGAGTCAGTAGGCTTGTACGAGACCGACGTTTTCAGCGAATCACCATTAATCGAAATTAAAATATCAAGGAACGACACAGAGGTCTCGCTGATTTCCCACGTGAACTTCAGAGCAGGATGAAAATCATCAACAAAGTTGATGAACTGCTCTAAAAGGACACGTGAACACGACGCTGTTCCTAAACAGTCATCGATAAATCTTCCGAAAAAATCAGGCAAGGGACCCGTGTATTGTTCAAAGATCTGTTTTTCAACATAACCAACAAATAAATTAGCATAGCTTGGACCCATTTTGGTGCCCATCGCAACACCACTTATTTGTTGATAATGTTCACCAATAACAACCCTTAACAATTTTTCGTTTGATGGTGAACATTATCAACAAATAAGTGGTGTTGCGATGGGCACCAAAATGGGTCCAAGCTATGCTAATTTATTTGTTGGTTATGTTGAAAAACAGATCTTTGAACAATACACGGGTCCCTTGCCTGATTTTTTCGGAAGATTTATCGATGACTGTTTAGGAACAGCGTCGTGTTCACGTGTCCTTTTAGAGCAGTTCATCAACTTTGTTGATGATTTTCATCCTGCTCTGAAGTTCACGTGGGAAATCAGCGAGACCTCTGTGTCGTTCCTTGATATTTTAATTTCGATTAATGGTGATTCGCTGAAAACGTCGGTCTCGTACAAGCCTACTGACTCCCATAGTTATCTTCTATTTTCATCCTCTCATCCCAACCACACTAAGCAATCCATCCCTTACTCTCAATTCTTGCGTCTTCGCCGCTTATGTAGCGACGACCAAGATTTTCAAGTCAAATCAATGGAAATGAGATCTTTTTTTGTCCAACGTGGTTACCCTACCAACCTTTTAGACCTCGCCGTTCAGAAAGCTTTTCTCGTCCCCCGTTTAGACGCCCTTGAACCATCTTTGGAACGAGTTTCAAACAATAAAATTCCTTTAGTTCTAACATTTCATCCTTTCAATTTTAAAGTTAAAAATATTATTAATCGGAATTTTCACATTTTACAAAATGATCCTGAGACGTCAGCCATTTTCACCGACAACCCTTTGGTATCTTTTCGCCGTAATAAAAACATTCGTGACTCCTTAGTACATAGTGCCCTTAAACAAAATACCTCGGCACCAGCGGGAACATTTTCTTGCGGCCGTTCCCGCTGTAACACATGCGCTTTTCTCAATCCCACTACAGTTATTACTGCCCCCAAATTCGACCACACAATCCGTCATGCTTTTTCATGCACGTCCACCAACATAATTTATTGCATTTCATGCGATAAATGCCCTAAAATCTACATCGGTGAAACTGGGCGACGTCTTTCAGACAGGTTTGCTGAACATCTTCGTTCCGTGAGGATCAATGATGGTGACAAACCTGTAGCCCGCCATTTCAACAGCTCCAACCATTTGGTTTCAGACATGAAAGTCTGTGCCATCCTTCCCATCTCCGGTGGCAACGATAACCGCAAGCGTCAAGAGAAGCGTCTCATTTTTAAACTTGGCACCACACATCCTCTTGGTCTTAACGAACGTTTTTCTTTTATTTAATTTCCTACAAGTTTTTGGTTATTTTAGTTTGCTTGGAACCTTTATTATTATTAATTTTTTATTATTCGCGTATGCATTTTCATTCCTTTTCAAATTTTTTGTTTCTTATGCTAATATTATCGCCTAATCCCCTTGAATATTGGACCTGTCATTTCTCCCGCCCCCTCAGTCTGCTTGCTGATCGACTGTTAAAAATAGCAAATGATCTTACGTTTCCCATCTCATTAATTATTAGTTTGTTTATCTCCCGTGCATTTGATTGGCTACTTTCTACTTGTGACACCCTTTTGGCATATATATAAGCCCTATTTATTTCATTTCATCTCGTCTTACTCTGATGAAGGGCTCCGCTCGAAACGTCAGTATCTCGTCACTAAATTCTTGGCAGTTTACCACCTTTTCACTTTGCTATATATTCAAAACACTGTCTACGCAGCACTCTACTTTTTTACTACTCTCGGATAATATATATCTATATATCTATATATCTATATATATATCTATATATCTATATATCTATATATCTATATATATATCTATATATCTATATATCTATATATCTATCTATCTATCTATCTATCTATCTATCTATCTATCTATCTATCTATCTATCTATCTATCTATCTATCTATCTATCTATTCTATCTATCTATCTATCTATCTATCTATCTATCTATCTATCTATCTATCTATCTATCTATCTATCTATCTATCTATCTATCTATCTATCTATCTATCTATCTATCTATCTATCTATCTATCTATCTATCTATCTATCTATCTATCTATCTATCTATCTATCTATCTATCTATCTATCTATCTATCTATCTATCTATCTATCTATATATATATATATATATATATATATATATATATATATATATATATATATATATATATGTGTGTGTGTGTGTGTTTCTAGTTATGAATAATGAGTAGAGACAAATGAAAACAGGTATGAAAAGTACTTCTGCCAAATCGCTGTCGCTGGGCGTGTCCAAAGCGCTGCCGCTGGGCGTGTCCAAAGCGCTGCCGCTGGGCGAGTCCATATTCTCAGGCAAATCCAACTTTATCCTTTTCTGCACTAGATTAAAAATTAAAATAAAAAAATAACGATTAAGAAGGGCACTACTACATTTCTGTTTACTTGAATTACTTGTTCTGTTTACTTGATAAAAAGGAATTATTTTTATATATACTGAATATACACGACAATTCTGTCACGAAAATAATATTACGTTAGGCTTTGCCTTCTTTCTTCAACCTCATCTGGTCGCTTTTGCTCCAGTTGTTCCAAGTGTTCTTTGTCACCGAAATATACTTAATTGTTGATCGATAATGGCTGGCAAGTATGTTGGCCATGTTGGTCATAAATAATCTTATACAAAAGTTACAAACTCGGCATGTTCGATTTTCCGCTTTTTTTCATAAAAATAAGTTCGATAGCATGCACATTAAGCTGTATGTATGTTGTATAGTCTGGTATATTATCTTTCTTTTAAGGTATATTACAGCTTCCAAGGTTTATTATTTATCAAGATAACGTTTGAAGAATAGTGCCTTATTATAAATTTAAAAATTTCCAAAAATCGGGTCTAAAAAAAGGTTCAATTTATAAAGGTAAAATTTATAAATTTAGTTTGGAGTTCTATAGGGCGGTGAGAAACGTTTGCGATGTATTTTGTGTCCAAAATCTGACAGAGTTTTCATAATAAAGCGATAAAGAAACTAACGGAGAGAACGATTGATGTTTTTTATATCCCGTAATTACGTCACTTACCAATAGCGGAACTCAATTAGACCATTAATTTAATTAATTACTCTTTTTTATTAAAGTGCCTATCTCAGGGTTGGGGATTTTACATATTTCGGATATTTGGAACATTCTAAGAAGATTTGTAATATATCTTCTTTTCCTAAAATGTCATCTTCATGGACTTTTTTGCTGTTAAAGTTGGCGATTTTGACGATGACCGTGAAATTTTTTTACTGGGTTCTAGTCGCCGGAAGTGACGTAGAAGCAGGTGCGTTAGTGTTTTTACTCTCGAATGAACCCAGTTGATACGCTAGAATAGCGCTGTATGCTATTTCTTTTTTGCGACAATAACGATGTACTATCCCGACTCACGGGAGGCGAAAAAGAGGATAGCTTAGTGTGAAAGGAACGCGAATTTCGTCAAAGATAAAGGTGTGAAATGAATGCCGACATCCATTTCTGTGATCTGTTCGTTGTTCCAAGTAGTTTCAACGGGAATATTTGGTTACTAAGACGATTCACAGCAGTTTATCACGAGGAAACCCGTCGGTGTGGCGATTACAAAACGACAACAATAGAGCGTGTTTTTCCGGAAAGTGACAAGAACTATTCTTTTTATCGAAGTATTTTGTTTGCGTTCGATCTTCGATCAAGAATATATCGAAATATACTAGACTTGATTGACTTCGTCTACCTCTGGTTCTAACGCTGATAGCCAAAATTACTAGACTAGGATGTAAACATTATTCCGGAATACGCAATCGAGATCGAAGACGAAGTAAAACTGTCTGGGCCATTACCTGAAGACGAATCATCAGAATGCATTGTCAAGCCGTATGAAGACGAGTCGATTGCAGATGAATTTAGGATCGCAAATTTAATGAGCAAATGCGACTTGAAAAATATCTTCTACGATGGCTATAAATTCGCTTTGCGGGCCACAATAAGGTGAACGATTTATCTGTGAATTTATGTTTACGTTTTATCGAATGTTATATACTGGCATGCCATATTTGCAATTGGCCATATTTACTAAAACAAAATTGTATGCTGTCAAAGCCAAATGATTCGCATGTTTATATTTGTTATATATCTGGTCACTGCGTCTAGCGGGCTGCAAATATCGAAGAATTGACGAGGCAAAGTATAAAATAGAAGATACAGAAAGCAGGTAGATACTGTCAGTATTGATTAATAGAATACCCGTTCGCTTTCCGATTTCCACTTGCGAATAAGCCAGCTGCGCACAATTCACCTAGGCTAATAGAATTGCTTCATTCTTCAAAATTGCCACAATTCAGTGCTCGTCGAATTCGATAAACAACAACGAATGTGCGATTTCATCTTCAAACTTGAAGAAATTGACTCTGTATATGTGCCTGCAAGTTCAGATTTCAAAAGTGGATGCAAGTATTCCATTAATCTATAATCAACAGACGTTCCTACCTGTTTTCTGTACCGATCTTTTATTTGATACTTCATCTTGTCAATTTTTTTATGTAAGTATCCCGCTAGACGCAGTGACCATGGTCATTGGTATTAACCGTTTCAATGCAAGCTTTGATTTAGTGACATTCCTTCGCATTCGCAAGCAGTTCAGTGTCAGAGAAATATCGAATAGAATTAAACATGCGAATCATTTGGCTTTGACAGCATACAATTTTGTTTTAGCAAATGCGTGTATACAACATTGCAGATAAAACGTAAACATAAATTCACTGATAAAATCAACTTTCAATTAAACTTACCAATCATTTACCTTATCGTGCCCCTCAAAAGCGAATCTGTAGCCGTCGTACTAAAGACCTTTTTCAACTTTCAAGTCGCATTTTCTCATAAACCGCGTTGCCCACACAACGCAAAATTCCCATTGGCTGAAATCGTTGATTGACAGGTCAAGAATAATCCATCGTCTGGACGAATGTACTTTAAAGATCCACGATCTATATCGCATTATCGCTTAGCCTGCGTAGCAGACGGTTGTTTGGGGGGAGGGGGGTTATATTCGGGACCCGCAATACAACGAGGCGGAAAACCCGCGAGGCGGAAAACGAGGCGCGCCTCGCGGGTTTTCCGCCTCGCTGTATTCCGCGTCCCGAATATAACCCCCCTCCCCCCAAACAACCGTCTGCTACGCAGGCTAATTATCGCTCTGATACTTGTTTTACACGAATTAATATATAGGTTGGCTTTAGCCATAATCAAATAACAAGTTGAAGAAACCTATACAATTAATAATTATATATTAAGACTAAACAGTCATTTCCAATAGGCAGTTGCAAAATTTTCAACGTTTCAGCAATCGTGTTGTTCAAAATGGTTTAGACTTTTTAAACTTTCCGACTTGTTTGCCCTATACACGCACTATGTTTGAGGTGTCAAATGTAAATTGCGTAACAAAAGAGCACTCCTCGCAGGTAAGGTGTAGTTTTTCAGTGCGCAAGTTTTTCCGTGTATTACAGCCTGCAAACCGTAGTACAAGCAAAAATAGGGAGAATATTTACACCAGACTAATGTATATAAATGAATATACCTTAATATAGTTCTTTTGGCCTATTTCCCTGTTTAAATACCTTACATGCATGGTTTTACCAGTATGAGCCGTGGATAAACACACTTTATTTTAACAAAATGTTTACATTGACCAGCGTCGGCGTTGCAATCAAAAAGGTAAAATCTTAACACCACGTCGATCTCAGGACTCCAAACTGCCAGTACCAGTCACATGCGGCCAAGACGTCCGCGTCATCGTGTCGCGTCGTCGAATCTTAAAGTCTAAAATCTATTTTCGTACGCGATTATGTGTCCATCAGCCGCGGACCAGAACCGCAAATCGAACCGCAACAGAACCTCAACCAAACCGCAAAGTGCATTAGGTTTACTGTACCTACACCACTGCATGCCTGGGATATTGACGCTACAACAACGTTACAAGGCAATCCTCCTTATTACCGGTAATAAGAAAGTAATTACAAAAGTTCTATAGTTCTATCCTTATTTTAGGCATGGTATATTTCCACACACTCTTGAAAGTAACCCGGCATAATGTAATTGAAAGAGATTATCCTGCACTATTCACCTCTTTACAAAGGTGCACAAAATAGTTATTTTTATTTGACTCTAATGAAAAATAAGTCACCTCAAAATGCTTCGGAGGAGGAGGTTTTCTTGTGAATAACTTTGAGGAGGACTTTGCCTCCCAGAAAAGTTTTGAAATTTAGGTTCTCTGAAATGCATAAATTTGCTGCTTTCTTAGTGCACTATATTTTAAAAGTTATATTAGACGACCTGCCAAGGCTTCAAAATATTACTTTTGATGGCATTTTTTGTTACAAGAAAGTAACCATGATAAATCATATCGGATAGTGTATACTTTGAAGGTAAAGGGGGGTTACCGGTCGTAATTATTGATTTATATTCTAAAATTTGGAGATTTTTAAAAGCACAATGTGATGAATGGGATATCTGCAAATTCTGTATGTAAAGTGCTGCCTAATACGTTTGTGTTTTATTTGGATTGGCTAAATTCAGAATGCTATCCAATCAGCGTGGCCGAGGTTCTAATTATCCTAATTCGCATAACTCGCATAACTCACAATCATAAACAAACAAGAAACATTGCGCAAATTTCCCCCAATATAACACTTCGAAGAACAGCCACAACAAGCAGCCAACTTTTTGTTACAAACAGGTAACCACCATAGAAATGTAGCTTAGACATTAATCAAGATGACTAAGCCGGTTACCATCCATGTATCACAAGATAGCATTGTTGAGCCGGTGAGTTAAAGTGCTGAAGATATCATGAGTAACACTGTACTGCATATAGTACAAAAGCTCAGCTTCAACATTACGTACATGGCGGTATTGGCAATTACCAAAATAAAACGAAGTAAATTGCGAATATGAGACTTTTCTGTATCTACCAGATCAAATAAATTTCTGATTCTTATCAAGCTTACGTTGTTGTGGCTTTTCTTCGAAGTGTTATATTTAGGTGTATTCTCGCCATATTTCTTGTTTGGTTATGATTGTGAGTCATGCGAATTAGGTTAACCAGAACTGGAGGCACGATGATTGGATGACGCTCTGAAGCGAGCCATTCAAAATAAAACACCGTATACATGCAAAAATCTAGCAAGTTGTTACAGCATTGTTGCCTGAACAATGCTGTAACAACTTGTTGAAATATGTGAACAACATTGATAAATGAACAACATTGTTCATCATTGTTTCAACAAGTTGTTACAGCTTGATGAAACAACAACCGTTGTTCACGCATGTTGTAACAACCGAAGAACGTGTTGATACATCAACCATGTTCTTTTTTTATTTTTTTATTTATTTTTTTATAACGGCTTTATTGGGTACTCTAAAAAAAAAAAAAAATTATGTTATGCGCCGTCATGGCTGCACGCGTTTTCGTATCTCTTGATCGAATTCTGGTTTATTTCACTTTTTACATGTTTTATGGAACATGTTTTAACTTGTTGAATGTAGTTCTTATTAATAATATCTGGAGTATTGGAGTACTGGATTCATTCACTACCTACACTGGAATATAACGTCTGGAGGTCATCGTCATCTTAATTTTGATGGTCAACCTAATGAGATGCAAGAGCTTATTCCTAGATCGTACAACGCGAAAACTCTTAAGTATTTTAATTGTTCGTCGACTATTTCTGGTGAACTACATTCTTACTTGAAGGATTTGAGTATTCTGAAGCCTTTTCGTGGATGTAGAAGTGGAAAAATGGTGAAGGAAAAATTGAAGGTACATAATTTGAATATTCAAACTCAACTCCAACGAAGCGAATTAAAATCTTTCGCTTCAAAGAACACTCACAAGAGAGGTCATTTGAATCTCGTTAACACCGATATAACCAATATCAACCTTATTACCAGTTGGAGAAAGGGTCCGGTTTCGCGACCGGGTCAGTTTTCTCGCAACTCCAACTTAAAAACAACTAATAGAGATATATTTCAACAAAGCAACATCACTGCCACTGCCAATGATATTCCGAAAAACTCTAAGAAAAAGCAATTCTATTACTGGCGTGCTGGCACCATCAATGTTAGAACTCTCAGGGAGAAGGCGGACGTCACGAAATGGGCGCGAGTCATTAAGAACATTAAGGAGGCTAGACTTGACATTTGTGCCATCCAGGAGACGCGCATTAAGGATACAGGTTCTGCACTGGAAAGTGGCTATGATATCTATTGGTCAGGCTATAAAAAATTCCTGAAAGGTGGCGCGCAAGCCGCCGAATGTCTACCGAAACAACGCAACGATAAACGTCCAGCCTACCCTTGGGATAACGATCAAGAACTACGTGAACTGATAGAAAAGCGCAAAAAATACCATTTGGGACATGAAAAGCGAGAGTATAGAAAAATGACTAATGAGATAAAAAGACGGGTTAAACATCTAAGAAATGAACACTTCAAAGAAGAAGCCTCCCGGTTTTCGTTAGCAGTATCCAACCGACAAATTGAAAGAGCCTATAAAATTGCAAAAGAGCAAAAGTCGACACGACGAGCAAAAACACGCCATATAGAGTGTCCTGGACTTGCTACCCATTTCAAGAATCATTTTAATCCCGATCATTGCTCCAAATCAACCCCCCAGCACAATATCAAAACCAACGAAGATATACCTAGCCAGGAAGAAATCGTCACTGCCATCAAACGGATGAAAATTAAGAAGGCGAGTTTAGATCTACCCGCTGAGGTTCTCCAGATCGCCATTGAATCCAAAACCTTTGTAAATGAAGCCACCAACTTTTTCCAACGACTCTGGACAAATAGAGTGGTGCCACGCTATTTTTGCCTTGGAGAAATTAATGCTATTTTCAAGAACAAGGGTAGCCAAAAAGATGCCACAAAATACAAAGGCATTACACTTTCAACAATTTTGGTTAAAATCCTGGTCAATGTCATGTTGGAACGCATCACGCCGGTATATGACGAAGTGCTCAATGAGGGTCAAATGGGCTTTAGACCAGGCCGTGGTACAATAGACGGGATTTATTGTTTGAAAAGGGTACATCAGTGGGCAAGAAAACAGCAGAGGGAAATTTTTGTCGGAATGGTCGATCTGTCAGCGGCTTTTGATCACATACACCGAAAATGGTTATTTATGGCGGTAAGGATGGTATTTGGTGAAGGATCGGTTATTGTGGATATTTTGGAAGATATGTATAGTAAGACGGAGTGTAGAATGAAGGGGGACACGGTATATTTTGAGACAACGTCAGGAGTGCGTCAAGGTGGTTCAGAAAGCCCCTATTTATATAATATTTATGCGGACCACTGTATGGAAGTTTTTGCCAAACGATGCAAAGAGGAGGGCATCCCGCCACTGGAAATCCCGTTTAAAATCCCCATCCAATGCGTAATATCAAATGAAATTGTGACCGGTATGTTAATATTACGTTGGCTTGGATATGCTGACGATTTGGTCATTTTTGCGTTGAGTGCCACTCACCTCGACAAAATGCTCAACATCCTAAACGGGGTATTCATCAACTATGGCCTCACTATCAACATTGAGAAAACCGAGACTCTCATTCTCAACTGGAAACTCGGAAAATCTACCATAAATGACGTCTACCCAATCACCATCGCCTCTCTCGGTTCCGAAAACATCAAAAATAGAAAAGAGTTTAAGTACCTTGGCGCCCTGATCGAATATAACAACAGCTCCACTGGAGACTCCGAGATCAGTGCCAGAATCACCAACGCCACCTGCAAGTTCTTTGAACTTGCTACCTGCAAGTTCTTTGAACTTGCTGACTTTTTCAAAAATCGAAAAATTGCCCTGAAGACCCGTATCCGTTTCTTGGAAAGTCTAGTCAGATCAAGATTTACGTATGGCTGCCAATGTTGGGTGTTGACCAAACGCCAGCTCGAAAAGATCGAAAGTGCCTACATTCAACTCCAGAGACACATGATAAAATGTGGTTACCAGAGGCAGACGACCCGCCACACCTATACGCGAAAAGACGGTACAGAGGGAGAATTCGCTAAATTCCGCCTAAAAAATGAAGAAGTCACGAAGATCTGTGGAGCTGAGCCGCTAACAGATTTCATACAGCGGCAACAGTCCAATTGGATTGGTCACTGTGTGAGAGCTGACGAAAACTGTTATATTAAACAGCTCACTTTTGCCGACTATTATAAGGGCGAACCTAAAAAGTCTGGCAAAATGGACACCACTTATACGCAGGTCATGAAACAAGCTAAGCAAGACAGTAATAGGATAGAAACAGAGGAATTGGTGCTGATGATGCAACGTTGAAACTAGCGCTTACGGGCTCTAACCACAATGTTTTCGGCAATATTTTGACCGAAAATGTGGAATAATATTGATTGATTGATACACAACAGAAATTACATATAAAACATACGCTAAGTAGGTTACCCAAACGGGAAGAGCGCGAACAGGACTCAGGGACCCATGCGAGGCGCTCTCCCGTTGAAAATTAAAAGTAAATAAGAAAACTATATTACAAAACAGAGACCCTGTGACATTGTTGTAACATTGTTTTTCATCGTTGTTATTTCGTCATGCTGTTACATGTTGTATCATGTGCGAACAACGTTGTTGGCTATAAAAATGTGCTGTTGGAACAACTTGTTCATGACTGTTCATTTATCCGTGAACAAGTTGTTCGAACCATAAGTGAACAACTTGGATTGTTGGAACAACTTGTTCATGACTGTTCATTTATCCGTGAACAAGTTGTTCGAACCATAAGTGAACAACTTGGAAAAATATTCGCCTGTTGACAACCGTGAACAAGTTGTGCGTTTTTACGCGTGTAGTTTGCATTCATCCCAGTGTGCCTTTAAAAAAACCCAAATTTTAGTATAAAAATTTCAAATTAGTACGCATGGTAACCCCCCTCACCTTCAAAATATAAGCCATCCGATACTATCTGGCATTGGTTACCGGCTCGTAACAAAAAATGCCATCAACGGTTTTTCTGAGACACTTTTATCGAGGTGGCCATCTATATCAAGATTGTGGAAGGAGTCAAAATTGGCATCCCTTAGAAGTTTCAAATTGGAGAGTAAAGTATTATAGACATTTCACCACATTTTTCAGTAGTTGTAAAATATACGCACTTGTTCATCCATCTTCCTCCTTTTATGTGTCCTTGTGTAAAACAAAAAGAGAACAATTATTAAACGACAAGTTCTGGTAAAAGAGCGTGGCCAGGCCAATGACAGCTTCAGTTGTCAGTCAACAATCATATGGTGTTCTGCACTGCTGGCATGTGTATCGCTTCTCCAAGCTTTTTTAAAACACAAGTACTGTAAATAACAATATATTATATACAGTAATTCTAATTATCGCGCAAAATTCGAATCAAACACTTGAATATCAAATGTCAGAGTTTGGACTAGATACAGTAGTTTGTAATCAGTTATAATAATATACACTACATGAAAATGTTTCTCGACTGTGATTGGCTAATCGTACAGTGCAAAAATGTGTAACAAGCTTTTCCGATTGGCTAATAAACAACGGGAAACTGCCGGAAAGCCAACAAAATGGCTATATGCGGATTTTGAAGGATGTTTTTTCCTTCACAAGATAATCCAATATGGCGACCAAAACATAGAGTTGTCGAAGAACATTTCGATGAAATCTGTCCTAATCCCAACAACCGCCATAGATTTTCTGGGCTTTCTAGTGGATTCCACAACCCTGACTTGGACAAGGTAAAAAAAGCCAAGAAAGAATGTCAGTTAATTCTAGACAACCCACTTCCATCAATTTAACAATTGTCCAAACTGTTGGGTTACCTAACATCCACCATACAGGCGGGTTTCCCGGCACCAATTCATTTTCGTTACTTACAAATAGACAAAAACAAGGCCTTAAGTACTTGCAAGGATTACTCGGCTACACTCCAACTCAGTCATAATGCAAAGGAAGAGTTGGTTTGGTGGAGGGACAATCTCGAAGTCTGGAATAGGAAAGCATTAATTTCAGGGGAACCAGACCTGATAATAGAGACATCAGGGGCGGCGCGCTAAGGTATTAAAGGTATCAGTCTAATACCTTTTTTTCCAGATTGAAATGGATTGCCTCATTCTTATAGAACAGAGACGGAATGGAAGAAAACAACATCTTTGTTATTGATTGTTTGATTTCAATTATCTCGTAGCTAACCACTAAAGAGTTTAGTATTCCGCAGTACCGTACCGTCCTCGCTGACGCGCGCAACGTCCTTAGCGACTGTTTGAAAGGCTTATATATATATATATATATATATACATAGCAAAGTGAAAAGGTGGTATTAAACTGCCAATAATTTAGTGACGAGATACTGACGTTTCGAGCGGAGCCCTTCATCAGAGTAAGACGAGATGAAATAAAATAAATAGGGCTTATATAATGCCAAAAGGGTGTCACAGGTAGAAAGTAGCCAATCAAATACACAGGAAATAAACTAACTAATAATTAATGAGATGGGAAAAGTTAAATCATTTGCTATTTTTAAAGTCGATCAATACGCAGACTGAGGGGGTGGGACAAATGACAGGTCCAATATTCAAGGGGATTAGGCGATAATAATAGAAACAAAGACTTGAAAAGGAATGAAAGTGCATAAGCTGATGATAAAAAGTTCCAAGCAACTAAAATAATAAAAAACTAAAAAACTTTTAGGAAATTAAATAAAAGAAAAATGTTCGTTAAGACCAAGAGGATGTGTGGTGCCAAGTTTAAAAATGAGACGCTTCTCTTGCCGCTTGCGGTTATCGTTGCCACCGGAAATGGGAAGGATGGCACAGACTTTCATGTCTGAAACCAAATGGTTGGAGCTGTTGAAATGGCGGGCTACAGGTTTGTCACCATCATTGATCCTCACGGAACGAAGATGTTCAGCAAACCTGTCTGAAAGACGTCGCCCAGTTTCACCGATGTAGATTTTAGGGCATTTATCGCATGAAATGCAATAAATTATGTTGGTGGACGTGCATGAAAAAGTTGACGGATTGTGTGGTCGAATTTGGGGGCAGTAATAACTGTAGTGGGATTGAGAAAAGCGCATGTGTTACAGCAGGAACGGCTGCAAGAAAATGTTCCCGCTGGTGCCGAGGTATTTTGTTTAAGGGCCAGGCCTCATTAAAGTGCGCGAGCGTGCGAGCGCCGCTCGCAGGCACATTTTCAATTTGTGCAGGCACAAATTTTTTGCTGATTTTTAGCTAATTATTAAAACTGTGTTTACAAAGTATGACATTCGCAGGCACTATATTTATAATTCAGAAAGTTTGTGCAGGCACAAAGATTTTATTTTTTAGTTCATTAGCTGTTTTTACATGACGTATACGTTTTCAAAATAATATTTTTGTCAGGAGCATGTCGCGATGTAAGATTTTTCAGGTTTATTGCATGCAATGCAAATTTTTCGTTGAAAAGCCTGTCACGAAAATAAAAAGAAATGATTGATCGCGTCGCGTGCAAACTAAGGTACGCTTATAGACAACGAACAAATAATATCGTTTGCGGCAACTTTCCCCACTTCGCGGCTTTACTCGCTTGAGACCTAACGGCTAACTCAATGACCAGAATGACAGTTTCAGCAGCCCTTTAAGTTCCAAGTCGCGGTGGCTCGACTACATCCAATTCAATTTGAATTTTTCTGATGTGTGATGTTTGGAAGTTATATTTCAAATATGAGACGGAGAACTTTTCTGGGATTTCAAAGTCAGATCGAGTGTCTTTTGAAAAGGCGAGCCGAAAACGAGCGAGCCTTTTCAACGCACGAGGAGTTTTAACGAGTTTGAGAATTTAATTGCAAGTGTTTTGTCACAAAGATTTTGAAATCTACTTGTCATGTTACCGTACTACCTATATACTATTGAAGTTTTCCAAACCCAGCTTGTTTCCCATGGTTCGCACACAAAATTTTCGCAGGCACATTTCCAACTTCTAATTTCTGCTTGCAGGCACAAAAAAATATTAATGAGGCCTGTTAAGGGCACTATGTACTAAGGAGTCACGAATGTTTTTATTACGGCGAAAAGATACCAAATGGTTATCGGTGAAAATGGCTGACGTCTCAGGATCATTTTGTAAAATGTGAAAATTCCAATTGATAATATTTTTAACTTTAAAAATTGAAAGGATGAAATGTTAGAACTAAAGGAATTTTATTGTTTGAAACTCGTTCCAAAGATGGTTCAAGGGCGTCTAAACGGGGGACGAGAAAAGCTTTCTGAACGGCGAGGTCTAAAAGGTTGGTAGGGTAACCACGTTGGACAAAAAAATATCTCATTTCCATTGATTTGGCTTGAAAATCTTGGCCGTCGCTACATAAGCGGCGAAGACGCAAGAATTGAGAGTAAGGGATGGATTGCTTAGTGTGGAAAGATGGATTGCTTAGTGTGTGAAAGTCTGTGCCATCCTTCCCATTTCCGGTGGCAACGATAACCGCAAGCGGCAAGAGAAGCGTCTCATTTTTAAACTTGGCACCACACATCCTCTTGGTCTTAACGAACGTTTTTAATTTCCTAAAAGTTTTTTAGTTTTTTATTATTTTAGTTGCTTGGAACTTTTTATCATCAGCTTATGCACTTTCATTCCTTTTCAAGTCTTTGTTTCTATTATTATCGCCTAATCCCCTTGAATATTGGACCTGTCATTTGTCCCACCCCCTCAGTCAGCGTATTGATTGACTTTAAAAATAGCAAATGATTTAACTTTTCCCATCTCATTAATTATTAGTTAGTTTATTTCCCGTGCATTTGATTGGCTACTTTCTACCTGTGACACCCTTTTGGCATTATATAAGCCCTATTTATTTTATTTCATCTCGTCTTACTCTGATGAAGGGCTCCGCTCGAAACGTCAGTATCTCGTCACTAAATTCTTGGCAGTTTACCACCTTTTCACTTTGCTATATATTCAAAACACTGTCTACGCAGCACTCTACTTTTTTATATATATACATATATACACATATACATATATAAAGCAAGAAATAAGCAACCTTGGCTTGACAAGAAACACATTTTCGGTGTTAAATTTCACCACAGGTGGTACAAATGTACAATATTTATATTTTATGGTCAGATGCTTTAATTTACTATTTCGATTTAAAACTGCTTTTATTTCACAGCCAGAAGTATTTAATTATTTTCACTTCATTACATTAACAATATATAACATCTCAATATATAAATCATCCATGTACTGTAGTATCCGCTGTATCGCCTAGGGTGAGGCGGTTAATCGATATACCGAAAAAAACCGATGTTTTTTGAAAACCGATTTAACCGATGTTGCTTTTGGAGAAAAACCGGAAAACCGAAAAACCGGAAAAAATCGGTATTTGTTGCAAAGAATCAAGTGTTTGCGCTTACACACGGAAAATCTGAAGAGATTTTGTTTGAAATTTGATAACGTCTTCGAAACACCGTACGTTTCTTGCCAGGTATGATCTCCGATATAAGAACGGAACGGCTTGATCTATTCGAGCTTGAACGGATAAGCGGATCAAAGCAGTCTTGGAGCGTTGACGAGCCTCAAGAAATCAGAGAAGACGTCGTCAGCTGCATCCCCGCGTGATCGTCTCTCCAAAGAGATCGAATGCTACATCTCTGCATTTCCTATTATTGACGGAGACGACGATCCTCTGCAATGGTGGAAGTTAAACACGAAAGAACTACCGTTGCTGTGCCAACAATCGAGAAGATATCTTGCCATCCAAGCGAGCAGTTCCACATCAGAGAGACTTTTTAGTAAAGCAGGGCAAGTTACTACAGCGGCACGAGCACAGCTGAAACCTGAGAGTGGATAAGCTTGTGTTCATGGCAGAGAACTTATAGTCATTTGTGTGTTATTTGTAAATATAATTGTGATATTTGTACATGATATTTATAAATCTTATTGTAAATTTTATCTGATTTCTTTGTACTTCGTAGTCAGGATGTTTATAATTAATTAATACAATTGTTTTTCAAACTGAAGTCTTGCGCGCGTAGCGTCATGCATGTTTTTTAACTGTAGTTTCGAGCGCGTTTTAAAAAACCGATTCACTCGGTTTTTTCGGTTTTTTTCGGTCGGTTTTCGGTTTTTTATAAAAACCGCCTCACCCTAGTATCGCCTACAGTAAAAACCCGCATATAAGAACCTAGTGGATTAAGAACCTGCAGCCTGAAATTTGGTGTTTAGACACCCATTTTATAAGAACCCAGTCAGCCTAAAATTTAAAATAGGTTCTTATTTGGGAGGTCAGTTACAGTTATAGTACAGAACAGAACAGAACAGAACAGAACAGAACAGAACAGATTTATTTGTGCCATTAAATAAGAAAATTATAACACAAAAGTTATTTATAAATTACATTGAAACAAATCACTAAAGCACTGGCTATTTAGAATAGCAAAGCTAATCTAGCTATTAGTAGCACTAAATCAGGTGTAAACTGAATATAAATAAAAGTAAAAAGGGGCATTTTGTATTGCAATGGAGTAATAGAATTTGAATATGTTACTGAAGTCATTAATCATAATTTTAACTAATACATATGTGTAGTAATTTATTGGACTGCATAGGACCACACCCAGGTTATACGTCTGTATCTACAAACTCATGACCCACAGTCTTTGAAAAATAAGAACCTAAACAGCCTGATTTTTTCTTATGCATCAAATATATAAGAACCTATTCAGGCTGGGTTTTTACTGTATTTCACAAGGAAAAGCTCCCAACACTGGAGTTCAATACTTCAATAATATGGAAACAAAGAGCAATTATTTATAACAATTTTGAAGCTTTGATATGATGACTAGAACTTATCTGACGAAAGGAAAACATTCTTGAATCCATATTTAGCAAAATAAAGGTACAAGTCCCCCTTCAAAGGCAAGAACGACGCGAATATTTGTATATCTAACAACGCAATCCGGTCGGTCGATCGGTTAGTCGTGGTCAGTTGCCCACTGTTTATTCGCGTGAAGTTTTTTCATAAATATAGTAATTATATTATACAAGCAGTACAAGCAGTACAAATAATATAACTTAACAAAAACAAACACTCACATTCGTTGCTAACAGGGCGATGGCAAAGATGGCGACTTGTAAGTTGTAACCAGTGAGCTCTATATATATATATATATCTGGAGGGCTATCTGCCCGAGCAAAAAGTGAAGCCCAAGATGGCCGACGTTGCACGTCAGTTTCAGTCCCCTGCGCGGTTTTTACGTCAATTTCGTATATATAAACCGCGTAGGGGACTGAAACTGACGTGCAAAGTCGGCCATCTTTGGCTTCACTTTTTGCCTGGCCAATGACTGGCAGATAGCCCTCCAGATATATATATATATAGAGCTCACTGGTTGTAACTTGTGAACTCTATAAGGACTGGAACGATAACTCGGGGTTGAATTAGGTCTCGTAAGGTCTCCTAAAATCACCTCTCGTAAGGTCTCCTCTGATTGGCTGAGAGAGCTAAATCCGTACCGAGCGTACCGGTCCAATCAGAATGCTATATTACCTAGTTCCAGGTTCTTTTTGGCCAAGGCGCAGCGACTCTTTGGTTTCAAGTCGATTTGTGCAATAATTACTACGAAGTTGGTTAACACAAAGGTTTGTTTACGTTTTTTGTTTGTAGAACGGTTGATTTACAGTCAATTCAACATTACAATAATAATTCCCAAGCGAAAAGGAGTCTTCGCGCTAGTAGAATATTTAATATGTTGCGCACAAGAGATTTTTCGGTTTGGCTGTATAACTATATATAAAACCAAAACCTAAAGTTAAATTATGTTTATAAATGTGGCTGTGGGTCTAAAGGTATGTTTTATGAGTTGACAAATACGTGTAAAGTATGTATATATAACACGAAATTCTTGTATTATTGTGCTTATTGCTTATTGTGTGAAATAGACACAGCTAATTTATATTTATTTTCAACGAGTTTAAGTTCAAATTATCTAAACAACATAGCGAACTGAGTTTAATATAATTCTCGGACAGGCCTGCACGATGGACAGGGGAACCGAGGCCATGCATAATTACAAACTGAAACAGCGTTTTTAGATTATAATATGTTTCAACAAAAGAATGAAGGGCATTGATAATTGATAGTCAAGCTTTATCTTGATAGGCTTTACCCATCATGACGTTTCATGGCAATGATCAGAATGCTTTGCCAGTATTCTCTATCAATTTAGCCAGAATGGCAAACCATTCTTGGAGTAATATTTAAATGATGCCATGAAACATCATAATGGTAAAGTCTATTAAATTGTCAATGCCCTTCATTCTTTTGTTGAAACATGATATTATAATCTAAAAATAGGTATGCAATGTGTACATGCATCTACGTTTGGCACGGATGTATAGTAGTAAAACTGGAAACAATATTGGGTATTTACATTTGATCGTTGGAAGTGATTGCTATAATGATTTCAGGTAAAGGAAAATCATTACTTTACACCATGTTTACACATAAATTGGTGCACTTGTGCAGATATATTAACATTAGAAACTGACTAATAACCAACATATTTCTTGTGGTAAAACTATACACCCATTAATGGTATAGCCCATTGTTTATCTGATACATTGACTGCATATATACAGTATATGTGGGCATGGTGCTACACTACCGATAGGCATTGTAGTATTTTAGACAACTTGCATTTTGTGTAAGAAATACAGAACATAAATAACAGAAACATGTTTTATTAAGCAATCATAAACTTTAATAATATTTTGCTGTATGCATGGTAGAGTGCAGACATTATAGTACCTATTAAACAGTTCGAAAACAGTAAATGGCCAAAATATTTTACACATTTGTTATATCACTGTACCGGTACTGTACATTATTTTCATAAACATCTCACTTGTGTTCAATATCTATTGAATAAATTAATAGAACTTTTGTAATATTCCAGCTTTTTTAGTTGACAATTGATCTGCCCAAATAAAAAATGGTGTGTGAAGTTGATTATGTTACAATTTATTTTTCCTTGTCAAGTATTGCTGGAAGATGCATTAATATTATATTAAAACTAATATTAAAATTGTGGTATGGTTAAATATGGTAATATTCCTAACTCTAGTAGAATAAGTTAATTACTTTGAAGGAAATCTATTATCAATATCCATTTAAATATTGCAAAGATTCCTTGATGTTTTGATGCAATAAGTTTAAATTTGTAACATCACAAATTTTGTAACATCACAAATCACGCATGTCCAAATTTTGGTTGAATATCCAGATTTTAGTTGAATATCCAGATTTTGGTTGAATATCCAGATTTTGGTTGAATAACCAGATTTTGGGTGAATATGCAGATTTTGGTTGAATAACCAGATTTTGGGTGAATATCAAGATTTTGGTTGAATAACCAGATTTTGGGTGAATATCCAGATTTTGGTTGAATAACCAGATTTTGGGTGAATATCAAGATTTTGGTTGAATATGCAGATTTTAGTTGAATATGCAGATTTTAGTTGAATATCAAGATATTAGTTGAATATCCAGATTTTAGTTGAATATGCAGATTTTAGTTGAGTATGCAGATTTTGGTTGAGTATGCAGATTTTGGTTGAATATCCAGATTTTGGTTGAATATCCAGATTTTAGTTGAATATGCAGATTTTAGTTGAATATGCAGATTTTGGTTGAATATCCAGATTTTGGTTGAATATCCAGATTTTGGTTGAATATCCAGATTTTGGTTGAATGTGCAGTCTGCACTTTTGAAAGTAAATCACAAGGTTATGACAATGTTGATAATTTAATTGTGAATCCAAACAGAGATTATCAAGAGCATTTTGCAAAGAAAAAAGGTTCATCGCTACTTCTCACAAGCAAATCACCAGCAAACGAGTCACTATAGTCTATATTGTAAATGATAGAGTTTACCATGCAATGAAGTAATTTCTGGAACATCGGTCATAACAAAACTTTTTTTATGAAATGGCTTATGTAGTATAAAGGCTATTTCCAGTAGACAAATTGTATTCATTTATAAATTTTCTCATGTCGCTTTGGCTAGTAAAATCAACACATATAGTTTTTAGATGGATCAAAATCATATATGATATTGTAGGCCCTGGATTTTCTTCAACACATTTGCCATTCTCAATAACAGTGGAACAAATATGTTTTATAAAATAAGTCGTGTCTTACGCACGCTGTGATTGGTCAGTTACCGTGTTTATATCAGGCTATATAACATGAATGGATTACGCCATCGTGATACGCCATCAATTAGCCATCATACGCCATCAATTAGCCACCATACGCCATCAATTAGCCATCATACGCCATCAATTAGCCATCATACGCCACAATTAGCCATCATACGCCACAATTAGCCACCATACGCCATCAATTAGACATCACGGCGCCATCATACGCAGTAAGGAGAATTTACGTGTTGATAAAAAAGATATTTGTCCATTTTATTTGCTTTCTACGGGTTATTTTATAAAAGAAATAGAAAACATTTTTATCCGTGTTCCCATACGTTATATAAACACTCGTGGAAGTTTGGGAGAACTCGAAATCGCGTGGAAACACTCGCCCTACGGGCTCGTGTTCCCACTATGATTTCTCGTTCTCCCAAACTTCCACTCGTGTTTATATAACTGTATGTAAACACGGAAAATGTTTTCTATTTCTTAAATAGCACAACATTTGAGCAAACCACACTATTGCTTGATTCCAACTTTTATATTGTTCTGTGAACCTTTGTAATGTTGTATTTGTTTTCAACGAGCATAATGTCGAAATGCTGATCAGTTGTGAGAATCGATGAACTCGCACGAATATACACCTGAAAATAGAAAAAAGCAGTCATGTAAAATCCATTCCTGTCTCCTGAACCTGTGACAACAACGCGAGGGAGAGAAGAGTCTGGGTACGAGGTTCCAGTGACTTTAATCTTCTATTAGGCGAATTTTGGGCAATTTATCAAATTTCAACGAGGATTAACAATCACTAGTCGTGAAAGTGGACGGGTATTATATAAGTATAGGTAATCGCATGATAGCGAGTGCAATTAAGGATTTTTACACCACGAGACACGAGTGATATTTGAAAATTGTGCTGTCTGGCACAATTTTCAAATATCACGAGTAGTGTAAATCCTTAATTGCACGAGCAAAATCATATGATTACTCATTATATGCATGACAAAATTACGACACGTACGCTTCATACTCATTTCAAAATATTTACATGGAATTTTTAACTCCTAGTGTATCACAAGTGACAAGTCGTTGGAAAAGTGAAAACTTTCCATTGCAGAATAGGCCACCATTTTGAATTTTATTGTCAAACTTGTACTCGAGTGCAATAAACGATTTTATTGCACTCCCTACCTCCTCCGGGCGTTGCACTCCTCTCAACCAATCAGAATCCAGTAATTTTGTCATGTATATAATAATCTAGCTAAGGAGCCAAAAATGCTAATATATATTCATTATTTATATTAAGTTTGCATACCTTCAATTGAATCCAACTCCTTGAATTGAAGGGTTATATCGTTATGTTTCGCGCACCAATTGAAGGCGGGGGGTTAGGGTTTTATTTGTTTATTTATTTATTTACAAATCTTTTGACACGGTAACCTCTCAACCAGAACCTACGATTAATTAGTGTAAAAAATGTCAATATAAAAAGAAAATGGTTGATTTTCAGAGGGCCGTGTTTTAAAAATTAGAATTAAGTATATTACAGTAGGAAATAGAGCTAACGTTAAAAATTATTCTAAAACAGTAAGAAGAGAAACTATACATAAAATTTACATATATTATTCCAAACCACAGCACCTTTGTAACTAAAACTTCGTTTTAAAGCATTAGTATTCGGTTTTTCTAGACAAAGTACTCTATTGTTACTTCTCAAATTGTGAGATGTATTACAAGAGATTTTAAACAGGTCTCCTAGGTTATTGATTGAGTTACCATAAATTATGTTATTCATCAACAGAGACATTTGGTTATCTCTCCTTGATTGTAATGTTTCTCAATTCAATTTAGCTCTGACTGCTTCAGATGGTGTCTCTATCACCTGTTAAGATTCTAGCCGCTTTGTTTTGAAGTTTTTGTAATTTATTCTGCAGTGATTTAGAACAATTTTCCCATACTAAGGCACAATAATCAAAATGTGGCAAGACGAGAGCATCATAGATAATTTTTAAGGTATTTCCGTTGATCAAATTTTTGAATCTTCGTAACAAGCCAATTCCTTTAGATGCTTTCTTTACCACTTGGTCAATCTGGTCTTTCCAGGTTAAGCATTCATCCACAATGACTCCTAGAGTCTTAGTGGAAGAGACACGCCCAATGCTTTCAGAGCCAATAGTCAAAACTGGGTCGTCAATAACCTGAGATAATTTTTGTCTTGAACCAATTATCATGTACTCAGTTTTGTTCACATTTAGGGTTAATTTATTTGCTAATAGCCAGTTGTGAACATTACACAAATCTTTTTGTAGTTTTGACTCAATATCGTAAGAAGTAGAACCACTTGCGGTGAGATTTGTATCATCAGCAAAAAGAGCTGAGGCGGCGGTATCAAGACAGTTTGGGAGGTCATTTATGTAAAGTAGAAACAGCAATGGACCAAGATTCGACCCCTGAGGTACACCCGTTGTAATTATTTCACTTTTCGAAACCGATCTCCCTATTTTACAGACCTGTTTTCTATTACTCAAATATGAAGTAAACCAACGAAGGGCAGTATTTTTTATACCATATGATTTTAACTTCGTTAAGAGTATATCATGGTCGACTGTGTCGAAAGCCTTTTTGAGATCTAGAAAAACGACTCCATTTAAAAGACCTTTATCCATGTTAATTAGCCAATCATTAGTAGTTTTTAATAAGGAATAACAAGTGGAATGACCCTTTCTGAAACCAGACTGACATGGAGTTATTATTCGATTTATTTCAAGGTAATTATTAATTTGTTCAAACAAAAATTGTAAAAATTTGCTATTTTTTAAGGAAAACACTTAAGGCGGGGGTTAGAGTTAGGATTAGGAAAACAGTTAAGGCGGGGGTTAGACTTAGAGTTAGGGTTAAGGGTTGGATTAGGGTGTCTATTTTAATATAACATGAAGTTTTACCAATTGGTGCGCGAACATGACGATATTACCCGACATGGTTTTATACGAAACGGATTTGATAGCTGACAGTCATGCCAAAATATAAGACATTGCCATGGCAAAAAAAATCAAAGATGACATCTCGTGTCAAATCTTATGTTGACAAGAAAATCTGTCCTCGCTTCAAAGAATTCACAAAATCGATTCACGTTCAAAATATAGCCTCCTCCGCAGGCATCTCTCTCATGCGGGCGGGATGAAAAATTGCGGGCGACATACATCGCTAGCCTTTTACAATACGTTACGTTGCTTAGCAACGTAGACGCAAAAATGCTGTTTCAGTTTGTTCGTGAGAATTATATTAAACTCAGTTCGCTATGTTGTTTAGCTTTGAGCTTAAAACTCGTTGAAAATAAATATAAACTAGGAGTTCTTATAAATTTTCCATTCAAGCGACACTTGCCAAATCGAACTTCACGTTTGCAATATTTCTGAATTGAACGACTAATCTGACGGTCGAGCGGTCATATTTCAAACTGAAACCTACGTCACAAAACGTCATCAAACTGCAGACATCCAGAAGGACATATCCAGAAGGACATCCACTGTGCCGAGTTTATGTATCATAGTTCCGCGCAGAGGTCTGCACACGAAACAGGAGAGGGTCGGCAGCAATTAGGTGTCTATTTCACACAATAAGCAATATTACAATAATTTCGTGTTTACACGTATATGTCAACTCATAAAACATACCTTTACACGGTGTAAGCAATAAAGATGAGAGTCTGCCACAGGCACTTTTATAAACATAATCTAACTTAGGTTTATACAGTCAAACCGAAAAATCTCTTGTGCGCAACATACCAAATATTCCTGGACCACTCGGAACAACTTGCAGTTGTCTACTAGCGCGAAACAAACTCTTAGATAGAATAATTGTTAGCTAGTCGAACCATTCTTTACTGTTGTTACTTTATACTGTTTTATTTGTCTTTGTTGTTGTACACGCCCTTCGTAGAAACCAGCTTTTGTTGACGTTGTAAGCGTGTTTAAATAAAGTTATCTATCTATCTATGCTGGCCTGATATCCTTGCTGTAATCTTCTATTTAGTACAACGTATTTACTATCATGTAAATAGTAGTTTAAAAGTACTGTAAATCAACCGTTCTACAAACAAAAAACGTAAACAAACCTTTGTGTTAACTAACCCGGTACGCATTTCGCTCTAGGAGACCTTACGTGAGGTGCTACACTTCTGGTAGTTTCCTTCGGTTGGTACGTTAAATACGGTTGGTACGGTACGTTTGTACGTTAGATACAGTCGGTACGGTTTGTACGTTAGATACAGTCGGTACGGTTTGTACGTTAGATACGTTCGGTATACGCTCGGTACGCTCGCTCGGTACGTTCGGTACGGTTTGTACGTTAGATAATGCAGTCAGTCGGTACGCTCGGTACGTTCGGTACGCTCGGTACGTTCGGTACGTTAGATACGCTCGGTACGTTCGGTACGCTCGGTACGTTCGGTACGTTCGGTACGCTCGGTACGCTCGGTACGTTCGGTACGTTAGATACAGTCGGTACGCTCGGTACGTTCGGTACGCTCGGTACGTTCGGTACGTTAGATACGCTCGGTACGTTCGGTACGTTCGGTACGTTTGGTACGTTTGGTACGTTCGGTACGCTCGGTACGCTCGGTACGCTAGATACGCTCGGTACGTTAGATACGCTCGGTACGCTCGGTACGTTAGATACGCTCGGTACGCTTGGTACGCCACCTCGTACCCAGGCTTTTCGCTCACCTCGTCGGACTCGCTGCGCGAGGCGGGTGAAAAGCCTGGGTACGAGGTTGGCACGTATAGATACGCTCGGTACGCTCGGTACGTTAGATACGCTCGGTACGTTAGATACGCTCGGTACGCTTGGTACGTTAGATACGCTCGGTACGTTAGATACGCTCGGTACGTTAGATACGCTCGGTACGCTCGGTACGTTAGATACGCTCGGTACGTTAGATACGCTCGGTACGTTAGATACGCTCGGTACGCTCGGTACGTTAGATACGCTCGGTACGTTAGATACGCTCGGTACGTTAGATACGCTCGGTACGTTAGATACGCTCGGTACGTTAGATACGCTCGGTACGCTCGGTACGTTAGATACGCTCGGTACGTTAGATACGCTCGGTACGCTCGGTACGTTAGATACGCTCGGTACGTTAGATACGCTCGGTACGTTAGATACGCTCGGTACGTTAGATACGCTCGGTACGTTAGATACGCTCGGTACGCTCGATACGCTCGGTACGTTAGATACGCTCGGTACGTTAGATACGCTCGGTACGTTAGATACGCTCGGTACGTTAGATACGCTCGGTACGTTAGATAAGCTCGGTACGTTAGATACGCTCGGTACGTTAGATACGCTCGGTACGTTAGATACGCTCGGTACGCTCGGTACGTTAGATACGCTCGGTACGTTAGATACGCTCGGTACGTTAGATACGCTCGGTACGTTAGATGCAGTCGGTACGTTAGATACAGTCGGTACGTTAGATACAGTCGGTATGTTAGATACAGTCGGTACGTTAGATACAGTCGGTACGTTAGATACAGTCGGTACGTTAGATACAGTCGGTACGTTAGATACAGTCGGTACGTTCGGTACGGTTTGTACGTTAGATACAGTCGGTACGGTTTGTACGTTAGATACAGTCGGTACGCTCGGTATACGGTCGGTAGGATAGTCAGTATGATCGCTAAATAATATTCAATACCTGACCGTAATGATCGAGTACTCACTAGTATTTAGCAACTATGTCTACTTGTACTATTATGTACATTTAATCTATAAGTATACATACAAAAATAAATGTTAGTTAATGGGGAAAACCCCCCAAACCCCATTAGCCAATCACAACAAGCCTTACGAGAGGTGCTACAATACCCGAATTTTGAAGCCAGTCATGGAGGCTGACATGTAGGTATGCCCTAGTCCTTTTTTAGTTGACCGTGTGATAAAGAAATTATATTTGATGAAATATAGGTTGTAAAAAACAACATTAAGGCAAAAAAATAAAATAATATCACACTATTTCAAGTTTAGATTTATTGCTAGTTCACAGTATGTAATTTCAATGGTGAAATAGCCAGTAAAAGCAAGAAATATAGGAAAGATTAACCCACAAAGAAATGTAAATAATGCAAGGTCACAACTTCTTTTTTGATCAAGAATAATTTGAGAAAAAACATCGAGATTCACATTGACACATTTTCAAACTGAAAGACATTGTAGAGGAACAATAACAGAAGAGCATTGTCAACTATTTGTTGCGAAAAACTCAGAGAAAATGTATTTTACATAAACTGAGGTAGTTACTGGAGGTACTGAGTCATTTTTCGTGTCGTCAAAGATTGGATTTAGCAGTAACACACACAAAAAGTAACCTTAAATCGGTCAGTGTAAAACGCAGACTGCAGATTGCAGACTGCAGACTAGGGGTAAAATGCAGACCAGGGGTAAAATGCAGACTGAAGTATAGAGAATAGTACATGCTATACAAGGGATCACGGCAGAATGCTGTAATTTGTGAATTATTACCTGAATCGGTCATCTTGTCCTTTCTTGACCTATGGTTTTGCGTCTCCATTCATAATAATTTCCAATGTCAGACATCTTGATACATTATAGTAAAGGAGTAGATGAAGTACCTACCTATAATTACGGTATCCGCTGACCTACTGTAATATTTTCCGGCAACACGAGGTCTCTGCCAAGATGTCTGACAGCGAGGACGCCGAGCACGACGTTGTGGTGAGTATTTTTTTATATTTTTTTATTTTGCCCATATCTCAAAGTACTAATAATTCTATAATTTTTTTAAATTTCATTTATAATTTTTTTAAAAGTTACATTAGGGCTAGGGGCCTACTAGAACCCTTGATAGTATGAAAGTTTACTTTATATTAAAATGTTAACTCATAAAAATATGGAACGATTTATTTTTTAAAACAGATTACGGCTGTCAAGAAGAATGAATTTTATATAGTAGAAAAGGTACGATGTTATTTTGTAACAGTTTTTTAATTTGCTGTGCAGCTTATATGCAAATATGCAATAATGAATAATGCAAATTGTATTGTTTTTTTTTTAATAATTGCTGCCGTAGGCAGCACTCCTAATTTTAACATGCTTCACTCGACCCAGTCTTTCACGCCGATCTATGTATTGTCGACATTACGATCTCGCGTCTGTCCATATTTAAGATGTCGTAATTCCGGGGGGGCACCGGGGGGAGTGGGGAAAAATATTGAATTGCGTGCGTTGTCTACAAAATCTCAACTCTCAAGAATTTGCAAGCTTTTTATTCTGGATCTGACTTGAACACTTCCCGAAGAAACCAGGTATACTAAGTATGGCTTTATTTCTTTCTGCTAATATCCTCAAGGCGATGAACTGTTTAGGCAAGCAATGTGCTTTTATGAGTTTATCGGCGGTTCTTACAGCCCGAAATATCCCATTGGTCGTTTACAACATTTAATAATGTCTTAATACAAGGAGACAAGATGTACTTAACAGCTCTGAATAATGGCCTATTAGTCCTAGACCTTGGTGTAGAATTGTTGTCTATAGATAACTTACCAACAATTGTTACTGTTAATAATTCATGTACGAATACATCATGTAGTACGATGACAAATAGTGGTATAAATCTACCCGTAGAGGTAGACTTCGATGACTAAATTTGACATCAGCCTATTAAAAACTGCTAAATCTTTCTCCCCGTTAGGAAAAAATGCCAGGAAATATTTTTCATTAGATTTCTTCACGCCGAAATTGTTGTCTACATTTATACAGTGATAATATATACGTCGCCAAAATTCGTTATTGCGCCACGCGAACATAACATAATTATTTAGTACGTTTAATAGTACAAAACATGCTTAGGCAGCACTTTCCTTGCGATAGTAACTACTAGTATATTGTTTGTATTTTAAGAGTGTTCAGACGTATTTAGATTTGCAGACCTTATATCCGTTGCTAAGGAAACTTAGAAATAACAAAAATATTATAGAATTTCATAGATTTAAAAATCCATCAAGACATGTGGGTGGTAATGAATATGATGACGTCATCATGACGTCATAGAAATATGAAAATTCCTATAATCTTCGACAGTTTTTAAGAAAAATTAATTTTTCACATGCAATGAGGATCTGGACGGTTGCCTTCACAAAAGTACATATGGATTTTAAGAATTTTTAAAAAGTAGCTGGGATATCGAATTTTTACTGCCATTTGCAAGCGACCGTTAAGCGTGCGATTTTTTTCATGTTTGTTTACGTTTGAAAGTTGGGACGTTTCACACGAAAACGTTGAACGTTTAAAAACAAATAAATCAACTTGCGGCGTCAGTTCAAAGAAACCTGTCAAAATGACGCCGCAAGTTGATTGATTTGTTTTTAAACGTTCAACGTTTTCGTGTGAAACGTCCAACTTTCAAACGTAAACAAACATGAAAAAAATCGCACGCTTAACGGTCGCTTGCAAATGGCAGTAAGGCCAATAAACACAATCAAATTTTCATAACTTACGCTTTTGTAGGGAGTAATCTAGGTTTATATGACACCAAAAAATGTAGCATGATGTCAAAAATTACGAAAGTTATAGAGTTTTTGTGTTTGTTGATGACGTCAATGTTACATCATATACATATACATGTACATGTACATGTACATTTACATACATACATACACACACACACACACACACACACACACACACATACATACATACATACATACATATATATATATATATATATTTGTAGTTTGATCGAGTGAAATGCCAAATATTACCTATATATATATATATTTATAATTATTATATATATATATTAATAATTAATATTATATTACCGGTATTATTCAAGCTTCATTTGTAGTCAGGGACAGTAAGTGTGTATTAAATAATATGCAAGAATATCTTCAGTTGTGTTCAGTGTTCATAAAGTGTTCTTACAAGGTTGAATTAGACAGTTATTATTTTGTAAAATTTTGTAATGTTAATGTCGTCCCTCATTTTCCTCACTTACAGATCCAAATAGAATCAAGTAGTGATAATTTCAGTAGCGATAACGTGAGTGACATTGAGGTAAGCAAAAGGTCAATTTCAATTGGATTTTCATATACTCATAAACCTTCCTGAATACCAGACAAAATCTGTATGGTGAAATTGAATGTAAATTAAGTTCTTCCTCTTTTAGGAAGTATTGGCAGAGTTTGAACGATTATCACCTGTGAAGAAAAGACCAAAACAAGAAATATCTTTTAGAATTAAGGTTAGTCCATAATCCATTAAGACATCTTACAGCATCCTACATTGTTGCTTTACAGTAAATAATTACTCCGTAAAATGCCCATAAATGGTGTTCTGATGCTAGAGTATTTCTAGATTGATGTAATAGATTGATCAAATATTGATGTAATAGATAGGGATGCACCGGAACTTAGTTCGGGCCGGTTAGTTCCGGCCGAAACTTATTTCCTGCCGGAACTTATTTCAGTTCCGGCCGGAACTTTTAAATTTCGTTCCGGTGCATCCCTAGTAATAGATTGATCAAATAATCGAACTGCAAGACGCTGACACATCACAATAGTTTATGAAAACCAATTTCAATGATAGTTCCCACATCATCTAATTATGTCCATTCATGTCTTGACAACTTGCAGAATGAGTGACGCACATTTTGTAAAAGTGTCTACTTTAAAGTGTATGCATGAGCAGAACATTTGTAGTTGGTTATTCGCAGGTGACGTAGCAGTCTCTCAGTCAGTTAAAGTGCCCCTAACCTCAACATTTTTTATTGTCTTATTTGGAAGAACTTTTAAAATGATAAAGTAACTTCTTTTGAAGATTTTCACTTCTTCGCTTTCTTTGCGAGATATATCAGTTTGTTTGATATGCAAATATCTGGAATTTCGTCACACATGCATAATGAGTTATCAGAGAATGTTATATATCTTTGCGTTCATGAAATAAAAACACTAAAGTGTGAATAACACGTGTGTGCGTTTCTCCCACAACACCAAACTTCTTGATTTTAAAGGATTTCGTTCGAGAATGAAAGAGATATACACATTTCTCCAATAAGTCATTATGCATGTTGACGAAATTCCAGACATTTACATATCAAACAAACTGATATATCTCAAAAAGAAAGCAAAGAAACGAAAATCTTCAAAAGAAGTTACTTTATCATTTTAAAAGTTCTTCCAAACAAGACAATAAAACATTTGGGCACTTTAAAAGGAAGAGAAATATAAATCGAAAAATTAATGATAAAATAATTGAATAATAATAATAAATTAATAATAGTGTAAGCGTGAAAAATGTTAAAAATCTGTTACAACAACTGATTGTTGAAATTTACAATAAAACCTTGTGAGTTGTTTGGTTTCATGCTCTGAAAAAGATAATTTGATGAGGGAGGGGTGGACCTAATTAATAGGGCTGTGAGCATATTAACTTAACACAGATATTCTAATTTCTTCATTTACTCTTTCCACAGTCAGGGGTTGTTGAAACTTTAAATTCTGAAGAGGATGAAGGGGCAGCAAGGTAACATGGATTTAATTTATAAGAAAATCTTAGGTATATATAGTAACTGCATGTAAAATTTTAAAAACCTTCAACTTTTCTTGTACTCGATCGGTTGGTCGATCGATCGGTCGATCAATCAATTAATAAATGACAATAATTTATTTAACAGCTACTTGTTAAAATGCAAATGTGTTAAAAGCTATTCACAATAATGAGTATGAATTACTGCAGTCAAAAATACATTACAATTACAATTTACACTGTAAATGGGGATGCTTCTTTAACCTGCATTAAGCTACATGGTTACAATTTAGCATCAATGTGTGATATTTGGTTCTTAAACGAATTTACAATTGGGTTAATATATGTAATTTTTTTGTCTTTACCTTTTCAGCAATGAAGAGATTTTGTATTTTAATGAAAACAAGAAGTGTCCAATATTTAGCTCCTCTGCGCCATGCTACAGTAGCGAAGAACTTGTTTCCATGCTGATATGTTCAGATGAAAACAAAGTTTGCACCGAGAGGCCAATTGCATGTCGAACTAACGCTTCTTTCATTTTGGATACATCATGTTCACTTGGACGAGATGACTACAAAGCTGATGACAATGGGTCATTTCGCCACCACGGAAAGAAATTAGAGTATGTTGAATTAAATGATGAAGGTGATGTAATCAAGCTGTGTGACAAACCTACCATTCTTAAAGAAGGTCAATACAAGTTGTCTCGAACATATTGGGTGCATAACTCCAACCCCGAATTTAAGAGAAGAGTTGTCGAACTTGAAGATAGCAGCGGAAACCTTTCTCCGCTTGTGATGCTTCAGTACATATTCAATGGAGATCCAAATAGTATTAAGATACAACCGCACGGACGATCAAAGAAGAATCGTCGCCCTTTCTTCTCAACTGCCCCTGGCACTCGCGCGAAAATATCGGAGAAGGCAAATAGGTCACTGGGCCCAACCTCCATATTTGATGACCTCTACGCGGAAGCTGGGGATGTTTTATCTCGAGAAGCGTCGTCAGTTGTTCCCAGAAGTGTAGATCAAATAAAATATGAACGTAAGAAACTTCGAAACCAACATGAAAAGGATCAGTTAGTGGAGTTAATTGGTCAATCTAACAATGGCTTTCTACGAAATGTGCAAGTTGGCCCAGGTGTAAGAGCAGTCCTCGCAACTGAGGAACAGTTGTCTGATGTTGTACAGTTCTGCACCAATCCTGAAGAATTTGGCATCCTTGGTGTAGACGTTACCTATAATATTGGTGACTTTTATGTGACCACTACATCGTACCAACACCTTGCTCTCGTTGACAAGTCGACTGGAAAGCATCCTACTTTTCCGGGTCCGATGATGCTGCATACCGACGAGAAGCAAGCTACTTTTCACTACTTTGCAAGTACCATGAGAGAGGTGAATTCAGACGTTCAAGATGTCCTTTTCGTTGGATCTGATCGACAGCGTGCTATGGAAAATGGCATCACTTCTCAACTGCCAATTGCCCGTTTCCTTGCATGCAAGAAACACGTAGAAGACAACATAAGGATGAAGTTGACAGCTCTGGGCATCCAAAACAAGTCGGACGTCTTAGTTAGCATATTTGGTGACAACGCATCCAGAGGGCTAATTGACTGCACATCCAATGAAGACTTTGACTCAACGTTGTTGGAGTTAAAATGTGTTTGGGAAAGCGTGCCACGTGGAAGCGAATTCTACTCATACTTCGTAGCTCATATTGCAGAAGACATGAAGTCCAAGATGCTGCTTCCAGTACGTCGTGCAGCTGGTTTAGGGGAGAATTTTTTCTTCAATAACAGCTCAGAAAGTATCAATTCAAGTTTGAAGAAAGAAGTGGAAAAGAGGAAGAGCGAGTCTGCGCCAGGGAAACCATCCAAATGTTCCTATGGAGAATTTGTAAGTATTGCCGAGGGTTACGTCGGCCGATATCGACGTAATGTACACAGAGCAGTCGTCGGAGATGGTCCTTATAAACTGGCGCCCAAATATGAGCACCTACAGTACTGCTCAGAAATAACCTAACACTGCGGTTGCGGTTCGGTTGGGGTTAGGTTGCGGTTCGGTTGGGGTTAGGTTGGGGTTCGGTTGCGGTTCGGTTGGGGTTAGGTTGCGGTTCGGTTGGGGTTCGGTTGGGGTTACGTTGCGGTTCGGTTGGGGTTAGGTTGCGGTTCGGTTACGGTTCGGTTTACGGTTCGGTTTGCGGTCGATACACATTAGCGTGTGTGAAAACGGCTTGGGTTCCGACTATTTCCGACATGGAAAGTGTTTAGTTTAAAATGTAGAGAGGGCACCAAAAGCAAAATAGATCTTCATGTTTGGCTTCATTCTTTGTTTGTTTCATGTCCTATTGACAAGAATACACTCGCGCAAGAGATTCGCAGTTGAAAGTGAAACGTTGTGCTTTCGCCGTCCAAAACCTAATTCAAGTAATGTTCGACTTATACTTCACTCGTGGCACCGTTTGCAGTGAATCCTCGTCGAACCTAATGAATGTGATAATATTACGAAAATATAATGATTGCGGCAGAGCGCGTATCCGTTTAATTCCTAAACCGTTTTCCCCGATCATTATTATTTATTGCAGTGCGTCAGCCGCGTATAGCATGGCAGAAACTAGAAAGAGCCTATATCTCTGATGAAGGCCTTCTCTCGAAATTGTTAGACCTATTATTCACGATTTCGGCACTACACCAAACCTTTTAGCATTTTCGATTCCTAACTGATAATTCACGTGTCGAAAAGTGGATTGGCATGAAGTTTCAACCATTTCTGTGTTTACATGAAGCGAATCGAAAATTCGATCGGCTTACAATGCCGGATCGACTCGTCTTTTCAAAACAAAAGAAATCGACACTATTTCTTTTGAGGGGATTGAGTGTTCCAATGGGATTGAAATTTCGATCCCACGTCATTGAATACTGTATCTGCTAGTGAAAATATTTTAAGTTAATAGGAAGTCAAAAAATCATCATTAACAAAATTAGATTTGAACGGTTCGAATGCCTTTGTTGAAGAAACTAAAAGCGTCGTAAATCAAAATATCGCTTGACAGGTTTGAATAGAATTGGCCACAACACGAGGCCGAATGTATGAATATATTGATTTTTTGATATATTGAATTGTATTCTAGTGCTGTTTCGGGCGAAGTAGTTCACACAGGTGAAGCTTTTTCATGTCTCGTTTACACGGCGACGGAATTTTATAACGAAGTGTCTATTCGTCCGGCAGATATAACAACAATATATAGAGGCGTTCGTTCACAACGCGCGATTTCCGGTCGAGTTTGATAAAAATATAGTTTGGTATAGTTTGCCTTTTCTGCATAGTTTTTTATTAGGGTTAGTATTTTGGTTAGTATTTTGGTTAGGGTTAGGATTGGTTATGATTAGGTTTTATTTTATCATCACTGTTACGATTACCGACTGCCGGACTTCTATTTTTTCCCGAACAAGTTCCGGTTACCGGACCTATATAGCCACATCGATTTTATAAACGTGAAAACGGATTGTTCATCGTCATCATATTAATGCAATGTGCTGAAACAAAGTAGATGTTACTGTTAGCTCTGATAGACCAACATGTACCGAATACAATTCACTGAAAAAGTTCTGCAGCTAAAATGCGTTTGTCAAACTTTAATTCAATTTGCCGTATTGATTTAGACGAATTTCGTAACATGTGACCACGGAAGTGTCAACGCTATTATTGTTGCCAAGTTATATCTATTTTAGTGCGTTGAGTATCACGTTTTCAAACATGTCTTTCTCCGTTAAAGCTTTGAGACAAAACGCCAATCTTTTAAGCTTGTTTGCCTTCTGCACGAGTAGCATGCTTTCTCGTGCTTCCAACCAAGCTGCTCTCGTCTGATCCGACGAATAGTAGAATTCAAAACATTCACACCGCATTCTCCCATTAGTTTAGTTTTCAATTTGGCATGCAGATGTTAACTCGTCGTTCATGTCATCTTATCGTCGATATATTTGCGTGAAATAATTCGATTCCATGAGTAAATAGACAGTTTTCTCATTTCACCAAACAACGCCGTCGCGTAACTGAAAAGGCAAGCTTCGGAAATGATCGTATTTCCTATCGTGTGAAACTTGAAGAGCGGTTGCGGTCACGCCAGACTACGACCTAGGTTCGACCGAGGATCGACCGAGGATCGACCTAGGTTCGACCGAGGATCGACCGAAGATCGACCTAGGTTCGACCTAGGTTCGACCGAGGATCGACCTAGGTTAGACCTAGGTTCGACCGAGGATCGACCTAGGTTCGACCTAGGTTCGACCGCGGTTTTCGTTAGGTTATTTCTGAGCAGTACTGTAGCATCGACAGAAGATGAGTGGCGAAACATGACGGAGAAAGAGCGGGTAAAGAAAATCAGCGCTATTGATCCAGTTGGGTCCAAGAATCTAGGCGACCAATCAAAGGAGTCAGCGAGTTCAACAGCGACTGCCACACAGCCCACCCAGACCCAAGCTTCAGTTCCTCTGGCTGATGACCCTAGCCATTCACCACTGGAAAACCTTCCAGACTTTGAATTAAGTGGCCTTCCAGAGTTTTTGCGGGGATCTTGGGACAAGGCAAAGGATATCGTCAGGAAAAACGGGGTTACTAAAATCAACGCTAGAACAATGGTTGTAGTTTCAAAAACCAACCCCCGAAAACCTCACATTGTTAACCTTGTTGGTTCAAAGTTCTCTTGTGACTGCGAGAGGTTCAAAAGAGAAACTATATGTGCCCATATATTTGCCGCGTCACAGAAGGAAAAGTTACTTCGTGATGTGGTGTCGTCCTGGGAGCCTAAACTGTCAAATATTGTCCAGTCTTCTGTTCCTAAGCAAACGGGGAGGAAACCAGGCCCAAAAAGATACCGACCCAATCGTCAAGCTCAAGAGCGAAGTGTTCAAGAGTTAGAAACTACTCCCATGCAGTACCAATTTCCAGAGCAAGAGAAGCTTAAGATTAAATCACTTGTAGGATCAAGAGTTACCACATGCTATGGTTGCAAAAACAAATTTAGGAGAACAGCAAGTCATCCCGTACCACCAGAGCCTTATGATGTTGTTTTGTATAGAAAGCAGATAAGATCGTATACACCAAAGGGTACTACTGGTCTTAGATTCACCTTCAAGCCTGAAAATGTGTATTTTCATTTAAAGAAATCTTGTGTTCAGAATGAAACATCTGAACGACTTGCACCTGACTGCATTGTTGTAAGTGCAGATGACAAGCGCCAGCTTAAGGAAATCCATTTTAACAAGCTAAAACAAGAATTTGGAGTCCGTATTTAGCTTGTTTCCTTTCACGTTTATCACTATTTTCACCCAATATTATGAAATTTGAGACATGTCGCGTTATCTGTGAGGGTTAGCCTTCTTCGAACGTACGATATGCAGTATCGTATACATAACGGTAAATGAAGGCAGATGTAAACGATTTTACTTTTAGGTTAATTTAGACCTAGTATAGACCTCCAGGTTCCGTCCCATTTAATGAAACCTATTTTAATCGATGGAACGGCGACGTCTATTCGTCTAGGCTGATTTTATCAGTCGCACTTTGTCTTTTGAAACGTAAATTTCATCAGATTCTGAGAGACTAAAGTTGTTGTAAAGCCTCCTGTATATACAAGAGCCGGTGATAAGCTCGCTACTTGAGGAAGTCCTGCGAGAGGCTTCGCTCTACTTCGTCGAAGATGAGATGTCTTCCTGTAGAGATTTGAGAGTCGGGAGATGTATAAATATGTATATGATGTTTGACTATTCTGACCGTGTCTCAATAGCTCAGTGGTTAGAGCGCAGATGCGTTGATTCGGAGACCTTGGGTTCGATTCCCGGTTGGGGCAGTCAAATTTTCATATACATATAGTTGACCATTAATAAATCCTCTCTTCATCATAGACCATTAATAAATCCTCTCTCTCGTGATTGTCACGTGACAATTATATGCTAATTTATACCAACACGCCTGGGGATTGTAATATTTTCTGTTTAGGGCGATGCAAAAACTGTATAGCACCGTGGGCGCTCCGAAACCACACCGGCTGGATACCGAGCCTAGTCAAAATCAGTTACCGATAGCATCTGATGTCATTAAATGCGACGGAACTTCTAGGTAGACTAGGCCTCGTTGATTCACATTGCGTTTTGTTAAGGTTAATGTTGGTTTTGTTAACTTTGGGCTGGGTTGTTCATATAAAGTTGATTAGAGTTTATCCTGGGTAAAAATACAACAAGTTTTACTTTTTTAAAAAAAGTAAAACATTTATTTTATGTAATTGATATTTTATTTTATGTAAGTGATCTTGCTAAATTTATTAAAGCCATTGATTGACCCTTATTATTAACTAATTGTTAAATTGATGATTATTTGTGTTCCATTATTTGTCGTCTATTTGGTGTTTCATCACACAAGACAATGTTGTGCATGCTCTCTGTAGAATGAGAAACCCCAAACAAACTGAGGGTGTTTTGGAATAGCGTAGCTAGCGTCTGGCTGCTATTAATAACTCGAAATGCGGACAAAAGATAAAGGACAAACAACAGGCTCATTATTTGGGGCATTGAGTCGGTTGGGGGGGGGGGGGGGGGGGGGGTTGATGGGGTTGCAAGAGAGGCGCGAATCGCCCAATGCCGTCTAGCAAACAAATTTGACTCGCAAATGAGCTATTTTCTTTTGTTATGGCTGCAAGAATTATGGGTATAAGCGGACAAACATGGATACTGACGTCTCTCGACGGGCATTCCGGCGAAAACCATTACAGTAGGTCAGCGGATACCGTAATCATAAGATGGCGACGATTTTATTATGAAAGGAGACTCAAAACCATTAGGTCTAGATGACCGATTCAGGTAATAATTCACAAATTACAGCATTCTGCCGTGGTCCCTTGTATAGCATGTACTATTCTCTATACTTCAGTCTACATTTTACCCCTGGTCTGCATTTTACCCCTAGTCTGCAGTCTGCAATCTGCAGTCTGCGTTTTACACTGACCGACCTTAAGTTGTGTTTTGATATTTATCTTAATAAATCATTGTCATAAAAGTCTTCAAAAGTTCAAAAGACAGCAAAGAAAATCAAGAGAAACCTGTATTTTTTCAAATTTCGGTGCATATTTCCCCGTTTGTTTGACGGATATTTTATTTGTTAAACCACATCCATCGCTAGAAATTCTTGAAAAGAAAGCTCAACCAACGTATCGCATTTTTCCCTTTTAAAAAGCAACTGGGAAACAGCCTAGCTCCAAAAAAGTTGAAAATTTTCCGTTCAGCAATCCTACCGCTCCTACGATTATTTCCTGGCCACTGCCGTTTCGTGCACTACACGCAAATTAACACGCGTGTTTTATACCTACAACGTCGCCGAGTGGCTGTTTCGTACACCACACGCGGTCAACACGCGTGTTTTATACCTAAAAATTTTGGCTTCATCCAATCATACGGCCGGGTTAATGGAGTTAGCGTTCCAGTCTTTATAGAGTTCACTGGTTGTAACTTGTCCGATTATTTTTCTGCGCATGTGCGAGTTTTCGTCATTCTGGACGTCACTCAGCAAGCGTCAAAGCGGCAGGAAAAAAATGATGCGCGCGGGGACGAGAAACTATTGATTTTTTTTACTTGGCCTTAAAGACATACAAAAGAAAGAAAGAAAGCCCCTGCAAGGCGGAAAGCGGGGCGAGCGAGGCGCGAAGGGGCTACTGGGAAACTTGCAAGGCGTCTAGGAGCGGCGAGCTGGATAATAACCCTCTCTCCTGGGGACAGAGGCTTGTTATTACTCGGGCCGGGGAGAGCACGAGTCTTAAAAAGGGCTCTGTTTATTTTGTCGTCGTCGCGAAATGGCAATTATTGCATCATTGTTGACTAAATTTGTAGACTAGTGAGCGAGACTATGAATGTGGGATTACTACACGGCAGTACGGGTTTTTCTTTTCGACTACCGCAAGGCTTTTGACCTTATAGATCATAGTACCTTAGTGGCAAAATTAAAACAGGTCAATGTCCCCAATAGTATTACCAATTGGATAATTGACTTAAGGGTGAAACTTGGTAAAGACTGTCTGTCGGAGTGGGGTAAAGTTCCTTCTGGAGTACCCCAGGGCACCAAATTGGGTCCGTTGGCTTTTCCTCCTGATGATAAACGATTTGTCAGTGCCTAATATTTTCAACATGTGGATATCATATACGTTGACGACACAACGGTTTCTGAAACCATACAGAAAGGTCAGCAATCTAAAGCTCAGTTAGCAGTGGATAGAATGCTCGATTGGTCACAGAAAAATATTTTCCAGTTAAATTGCGAAAAGACAAAGGAACTCATTATCAGTTTCAGTAAGCAACGTCCACATTTCCCTAAGATAAGTATAGACGGAGATCTAATCGAACCAGTTCACGAGTACAAAACTCCTTGGAGTTAAAATTAATGCCAACCTAACTTGGAACGATCACATAGAGGATCTTGTAAAGAAAGCTTTTCGAAAAATGTACTTCCTTGTTCAACTAAAAGTGTCACTAAGACGAAAAAATCGTCTACCAATTTTCATCTTAGTTTATCATAATTACGAAATGAGGAAGAAAGGCGTTCTCAATATCTTATCCCGTTCTCGAGATATTTAGGTTTTTGACATATGCAAATTAGACAGTGTATGACGTCATTTTCTCACATAGACGTAAATAAAATACACAAAATGAGGATTATCTCTGCAAATAATAGGTAGAGAGTTTTCAAACTTTGGACATTTATGGTAACATGGAATGTACACTCTACCGTACATATTATATAGTTGCCATAGAGATCGTTTGAAAATAAGCGTCTTTCGCATAATAAAATTAAATCGTAATTTTTGTCACTTTTTAAAAAGAATAAGGTGATTTAAACCTCCGAAGTACAATATTTACGTGTCTACAAATATTCGTGTGTATGCATTACAATAAATGTTGTTTGATAAAGAAGAAATAAACACTTTTTGTTTTATAAACGACAGGTGCCTATTTCGAAACGATCTTCGTGGCAACAATATAATTTGTGCAGTACGGTGCACATTTCACCTTACCACATATGTGTAAAGTTTGAAAACTTTCTACCTATTATTTGCAGAGATATTCCTCATTTTGTGAATTTTATTTTAGTCTATGTGAGAAAATGACGTCATACACTATCTAATTTTTGCATATGTCAAAACCTAAATATCTCGAGAACGGGGTAAGATATTGAGGAACCGATAACGCCTTTCTTCTTCATTTTGTTGTTATAATTTACTAAGATCAAAATTGGATACACGATTTTTTTCGTCTTAGTGGCACTTTAAACGAGCACAAGTTCCGTCAGAAGACCTCATAGCCTATTACTGTGCGTGTATTAGATCAACTTTGCATTACGCATGCCCCGTTTTTCATCACGCGTTACCTAAGTACCTACAAGTAGATCTTGAGAGAGTTCAAAAGAGAGCTCTCTCGTGCATTTTTCCTTTCCTACGCTGATGCTTTAAGTATTGCTGAAGTTCCCTCCATTAAGGACCATCACGAGCGTCTTACAAAGAAACTTTTTCAATCAGTTCTCAAAAACCCCTCCAGTAAAATTCACAGTCTGCTGCCAAAACTATGCACTCAATCGAGATACGGATTAAGAAAGCAGAGAAATTTTGATCTTCCTGTTTTTAAAACAAAGAGATTTGAAAATACTTTTATTAACAAGTGTAGTTCTGAAACAAAGTATACTTAGATAAAGTTTTTAAATGTTACAACATTTAAGAAATTTTAAGATTTTGTACTTTACTATATTGTATAATTCAATTTAGCTAAGATATTTTTAAATAAAAAATAACCATGTATATTTTGTAAAGTTGCGCAATTCAGTTTTCGAACTGCGAAGCGACTTAATAAAACCAGTCTATCTATCTATCTATCTACACATGCGCAGTGAAGTGATCCCCAAAATTATTTTTTTGTTCGTACCTAGGCTTTTCACCTTTGCGAAACTGAAAACACTGCATATATTCGCCATTGTGCTTTATTTACTCATCTGATCCAGTGATCTGATCACCTTTCTTCGAGTGCTCTTCACTGAAAATCTTTGATGTGGCTGGCAACTGGAGGCAGACTTCACCGTTTGCAAGGTTGTCTCTGATTGGTTAACTATAAAGAGCGGTGGTTTGGTGTTCTATCAATAATTAACAGACTAAACTAAATTTCCAAAGAACCAAACTTTTTATATATTTTAAACTATATTATAACACTAGCAAGAGCAAATTGATTGCCTGAGATACCAAGTTTAGTATTGTGCAGATATCCAACTCTTCGTAGCTTTCAGAGCATATTCCGGATGATCCTTTGGCACCGATTAGAAATAGACTAACTTAAGTCCTACTTCGAAACTCTTAGTCTTAGTGTTCTTGGTGGTCTGGTGTTCTTGCTAGTCTTGCTAGTCTTGCTAGTCTTGCTAGTCTTGGTGTTCTGGGTGTTCTTGGTGGTCTGGGTGTTCTTAGTGGTCTGGTGTTCTTGCTAGTCTTGCTAAAAATTCTGATCAATAGTTCAAATATATACTGTATATATATATATTTATTATCTAGACCTGTAGATGTAAATAGATAGATATTAATAATGCTAATCGGATCTTCTTAATAATACTGATGAAATAATGAGCAATTCTACTGCATGAGATGAGCTGTTAGTTCGGGTGAAGTTTCATATAAATCCCGAAATGACGTCACATAGACTATCAGTAGTAAAATTTGAAATTAAAATCAGCTGTTATTTCTAAAATAAAGCATCGTAACTGTTAACGTTAGTATTAGGTGTAGGGTTAGGATTAGGGTTATGTTGGGGTTAGGACTATGTTTTAAATTCGGGATATTTATATGAAACGTCAGCCATTAGTTCACACCTAGCAATGCAGCATGCGTTCTGCAAACATTTCTACCCTCGCTTTATGTTGCACCGCTGCGCGATGTATTTGCAAGATGAATAGTCCAACCTTGTACTCTTAAGTTAACAATTATTAGACGCGGTGAAGAAGTGTACTGCAGACTGCCTCGGTAGCAGTGCAGGATATATTTGAGAAATAATTCTGCATGCATTGTCTGGAAATTCATGGGCAAGTATTGCATCTATACTATAGAGTGAATGAATTGTGTATGAATTGCATTAATGTGCAGGTCAACTGCAGCTCTGCAATAATAGAAATAATTGTAAACCTACTCATAGATACAGATAGATAGATAGATAGATATTAGATATAATTCCACCCATGTGCAAATGTAAATTTCTAAAAGTTCTGATCAATAGTTCAAATATATACTGTATATATATATATATCTATTATCTAGATCTGTAGATATAAATAGATAGATATTAATAATGCTAATCGGATCTTCTTAATAATACTGATGAAATAATGAACAATTCTACTACATGAGATGAGCCGTTAGTTCACACCTAGCAATGCAGCTCTGCAAACATTTCTACCCTCGCTTTATGTTGCACCGCTGAGTGATGTATTTGCAAGATGAATAGTCCAACCTTGTACTCTTAAGTTAACAATTATTAGACGCGGTGAAGCAGTGTACTGCAGACTGCCTCGGTAGCAGTGCAGGATATAGTTAGGGTTTATTGTTTTGGGTAAGCCTGTTAGTATTTGGCAATGGGTGATAAAATTTGTTGTTAAAATGATGTCACATCAAACTAGTGCTAACCCAATCAAGACTGGTTCAATGGCAGGGGTTCGCTGACATAATTTTGTCATAATAAACAATTAATTATATGATTTTGCTCGTGCAATTGAGGATTTACAGTTTACACTACTCGTGATGTTTTGCATGTTGTGCCAAATTGTGACACAATTTTTACATATCAGTCATACGGCTGGTCAAAACGCAGGTTGTAGGTTGCAGGTTGGGAATTTGCAGGTTGGGAATACAAGTTGTTTTCTAGACAATCTTTTGTCAGTTCAGCACGTCTCTTCCTTAAATTAACCATTATTCTTACGTTACAAATCGCTCTGAATTAAGGATAATGCTTAATCTAATGGTAATTGTAGGGTTAGAACCCAAAAAAACATATTGTCCAGAAAACGACTACATATTCTCAACCTGCAAATTCCCAACCTGCAAATTCCCAACCTGCAAATTCCCAACCTGCAAACTCCCAACCTGCAACCTGCATTTTGTACCAGCCCATTATATTATGCATATATTATTTAGTTAGTTAAATAATTTATTATATAAATAGTATGTGTCTTATATATATCAGTAATATTTGGCATTTCACTCGATTAAACTACATATTCTAAGGATTTATGGTGAAGGAATATTTCGAGTGTTGGAATATATACATTTTAAGACCAAACCGGGACCAGTTGCGAAAAAATGTAACTTCAAGGCCTTCGGGCTGGAATTGAACCTGCGACCCTGTGATGCTAGTGCATCGCTCTGACCACTGAGCTACGAAGCCTAGTCACGAGTTCTGTACATATAGTGGTGGTAATGCCGGGATAAGATTCTGGGTGTAATATATATGCAGGGTGATCCATTAACATCGACTCAGTATTCGGCTCATTTCGATCCATTTTATAAGAACCCAATTCCCAACAACTATAATAGTGCTGCTATACACACATATGGCAAATATCAAGAGAAAACATTCCCATGGTGACATGTTTTTTAATCCGATGAGTAAAATACCATCTATCCGACGACTTTAATTAGTCTGATATAGCTCATGCATTTTTTCATCCATCTGATTACAAATTTCGAGTGCGCGTCGGTTTTCAATGTTCAAGTGTCTTGAAAGATTGCGCTCTTGGGAAACATTTCACAATAACAATCGCATTTTTCGTCGCGCTACATTATTGTTATTCTGTTTCACAAATTATTGCAGTCCTGTGTTGACGCCTCAGCACTGTAGGCCGGCGGGCAGAGTTTTAAGTTTATAAGTTTTAAGTTTTCTATCAGTTAAAACTCGCATCCTATTAACACATTTTCTTAGTCACATCCTTATATATCATCGGATGTAACTGACAAGCACAGCATATTTTTATCCAGCTATCTTTTCGTCTGACGCCCAAGGATAATTCCTCGCATACCACATTATAGCGCGCAATCTAATACGAATGGTTGCGAGCGAAAATTCATTCACTCTTCAATTGTTCGCCTGATCCACTTCATCCACTTCTTTGTCACGGCACGTACACGTTGGAACATGCGGCCTAACGACGCATGCATCAGTGTTTCTTCATGAAATATCAACTTTAACGTTCTCCGTTCTCTTTCAGTTTTTTCTACAGGGCGTGCTGATAAAATCGAAAAGGGAAAAAGAATGGTACGTACGCATTATCTGTTTTGGAGTGCAGCTTTTATATGGGAGTTGAGTTTCCCGCTGTTGCCTTTCGCTTTATATTTTCGTTACCTTTTTATGTAAATGTTTTGTTTTATTATCGTGATGTTATGTGTACGTTGATTGGCAAAGTGCAGGTATTCAAAACATTAAACAACGTATGAATTCGGTCAGTTTCACTAGAATTCGTTGCTCTAACTAGCTCAATTTGCACGACAAGTGAGAAAATGAACGATTTATTTAATCTGCAAATACGAATTGCCTGCTCGCATCCTGACCATCGACAAATCAAATTGCTCAACTGCTACAATGTGTTTATCGCTACTGGCAATTAGTGTATTATGTTAATGGTGTCAGGTGCAATATTGAACAAATATGTGCGAGAAATATGCGCAAAGACCATCGAAACCTATTAAAATGTAGTATCCATAGGCATAAAAAATAATTTTTCGTTTATTTAGCGAATAGTGTGTCAACGAAAAACGAAGGAAGAAATATGTCCTGAATGTTTGTGGTGAGTACTATTTTTATACAGTAGAGTATCAATGTGCTCGAGTGCAGTGTTCAAATCTGCTTTTACCTAATGGAACACAACAGCTTTCGACTTCTCGAAAACTCTTCCTCATGCATATTTGCATCAGGCTATATATATATATATATATGCTCAGTGCATGCAACATGATTTGTTTTGTTGCGGAGGAGTGCCGTACAAACTGCTCTTTTACATAAAGTTTTCTCGCTTTGACATATCCAATACCGTGTGGAGTTTGCACGCAAGATATTATACATATTATATAACATGGCAAACATGCGTAATATGCAAATGTTCGCACAGATTCTGAAAGCCTGGTGAAGACTAGGGTGCCTAAATTTCAAATTTTGGCTCAATATTCGTTTCGGACTCACGTAATTCCAGAATAGTTCGAACTTCACAAAAGACATATCCTGATTTCAATATCAGCATAAACAAGTAACTAAGTACTTTATAAATGGTTAAATCGGTCGCTCTAAAGCGCCCTGGGGTTGCTGGGAACGAAACACTTTCCCGCACAGGCCCGCGCAATTTGCAGGAGCTACTCGCACAAAATGGCGGCCGAAATGTGATCTAGTGATTTTATAAACTTTCCAATCTCTTAAAGCAACACGGGCAACGGCAAAAGGAATGATCGCATCCCGTTTAGGTAAAAAAAACCAGCTCCAACGTTTAATGAGAATAATTTATAAAATTTTCATGTTTGCTTTCTTAGTTTTTATTAAAATCTGGAATACTGAATAGTGCCTAATGGATCAGTTGACAACGTACTCTAAGGACGGTCAGAACTCGTACTGTTTTATACAAGTTAAAGATAAATTATTTCCCATGGTTCCGAAATCAACTGTCAAGAGCTGGTTGCGAGAATTGAAAATTAAATGTCGCCATTGCACAGAGGATGAACACCGGGTCTTTAAAGCGGCAATTCCAACTCTGTCCGGTGCGTTTGGAGCCATGGATTCGAGCGAATTGCAAAGGTTGCTTGAGTTTGCAAACTACAAGCGAACATCAATCCGTCGTCGTGAATTATCACCGTGCTCGTATGAGTTACCATCCTGCACGACAATCGCCACTCCTGCACTTGCTACTACTCCTACCGGTGTTGCTTCAGTAATCCTTCAGCATGGTGAACTATCACCGTCCTCCTTGCAGTTACCATCGTCAGAGATCATCTCATCAGCAACGTCAATGGTTAACCCAATTGTTGCTACTGGTGGATCATCCGAAATGCTGCAGGTAAATGAAGTCGTTGAACCGAATTTGAAATCAAGGAACACTAGTGTAAATTTAGACACAGAATGCATTGTAATTGACAGTGCTGAGCGTAGTGGTGGTGCAACAGAGTTTTTCGACAAAGCCGCTAATCATTGCAGGGGGGCTGGGAAAGTCACTAGTACGCAGATATCAAGCAGCAAAACTAAACCCATTCTAACAAACACGGTCACCTGTACACCTAGTAAAGAGAAATTAGCGTTGTGTAATTGCGACAGTTTATCCAAAGATGAAGCTGAAGAACCAATTGACGCAGAGTTGAATGCATCGCCATCGGTAGACGCAGGGAATTTAAAAACAAATAAAGGGGGGAACCCACGAATACGCTATGCGTTGGGTGCAGATAAAATGCCACCAGCGTTGAAAGAAGATTTTAAGAGTTTTGAAGCGTTTTACTCGGCTGATATAAACCCATCGAGAAATAGTTGTAAACTTACCGAAACAACCATGAATAAAGTAAAAGAACGACTACTGTGTTTTCTAGGTTTTGTCCAACGCACACATTGCACCAAAAGTTTGTCACTAAGCTTAGCAAGTAATTTGGAATTAGTAGAAGAGTTCGTTAATTACCTTACAAAATCTAGGAAGCTAATGGCATCGACTGTTGCGAGAAGTCTTTCGGCTATAGTAACTGCAATAAAATACGTGCGTCGAAATGTATGTGATGTAGAGAGATTACCTGCAGTGGTAGCCATTCGAAACATGCAACGCCAACTGTCAAGAGAAGAATGTGTGACTAGAAAGAGAAAAAGGGAGGGGTTCAGCTCTTCTAAAGGCGAACAATTATGAAAGTAGTTTTTGTGGCTACTATAGCAATAGCCAAGGTGGGATTTTACTCCGTGAATTTGTTGAAAGTATAAGGATTCTTTGCGGTTTTTCGACATTCAGGGTAAGTAAATTGTATTTTTTACAGCACACGGTTCAGGTGACAACGTGCTGTATATTTGTGAGATATATATCGTACCTGTACTAGTTGTAGCACAGTTCACGCTCAATTGAAATACGAGTGATTGTGCTCGATATACTATTGACTATTGTTATAGCACGGTTCAGGTGACAACGTGCTGTATATTTGTGAGATATATATCGTACCTGTACTAGTTGTAGCACAGTTCACGCTCAATTGTATACGAGTGATTGTGCTCGATATGACAACGTGCTGTATATTTGTGAGATATATATCGTACCTGTACTAGTTGTAGCACAGTTCACGCTCAATTGAAATACGAGTGATTGTGCTCGATATACTATTGACTATTGCTATAGCACGGTTCAGGTGACAACGTGCTGTATATTTGTGAGATATATATCGTACCTGTACTAGTTGTAGCACAGTTCACGCTCAATTGAAATACGAGTGATTGTGCTCGATATACTATTGACTATTGCTATAGCACGGTTCAGGTGACAACGTGTTGTATATTTGTGAGATATATATCGTACCTGTACTAGTTGTAGCACAGTTCACGCTCAATTGAAATACGAGTGATTGTGCTCGATATACTATTGACTATTGCTATAGCACGGTTCAGGTGACAACGTGCTGTATATTTGTGAGATATATATCGTACCTGTACTAGTTGTAGCACAGTTCACGCTCAATTGTATACGAGTGATTGTGCTCGATATACTATTGACTATTGCTATAGCACGGTTCAGGTGACAACGTGCTGTATATTTGTGAGATATATATCGTACCTGTACTAGTTGTAGCACAGTTCACGCTCAATTGAAATACGAGTGATTGTGCTCGATATACTATTGACTATTGCTATAGCACGGTTCAGGTGACAACGTGCTGTATATTTGTGAGATATATATCGTACCTGTACTAGTTGTAGCACAGTTCACGCTTAATTGAAATACGAGTGATTGTGCTCGATATACTATTGACTATTGTTATAGCACGGTTCAGGTGACAACGTGCTGTATATTTGTGAGATATATACGTACCTGTACTAGTTGTAGCACAGTTCACGCTCAATTGAAATACGAGTGATTGTGCTCGATATACTATTGACTATTGCTATAGCACGGTTCAGGTGACAACGTGCTGTATATTTGTGAGATATATATCGTACCTGTACTAGTTGTAGCACAGTTCACGCTCAATTGTATACGAGTGATTGTGCTCGATATACTATTGACTATTGCTATAGCACGGTTCAGGTGACAACGTGCTGTATATTTGTGAGATATATATCGTACCTGTACTAGTTGTAGCACAGTTCACGCTCAATTGAAATACGAGTGATTGTGCTCGATATACTATTGACTATTGCTATAGCACGGTTCAGGTGACAACGTGCTGTATATTTGTGAGATATATATCGTACCTGTACTAGTTGTAGCACAGTTCACGCTCAATTGTATACGAGTGATTGTGCTCGATATACTATTGACTATTGCTATAGCACGGTTCAGGTGACAACGTGCTGTATATTTGTGAGATATATATCGTACCTGTACTAGTTGTAGCACAGTTCACGCTCAATTGTATACGAGTGATTGTGCTCGATATACTATTGACTATTGCTATAATAGTCACAAAATTCTAACTCGCTATTACGAATTTACGATGAATAAACATCCGCCAAACTCCGTAACAGCTTCGTGTCATGTGACGGTATTATTTACTTACCCTGAATGTCGAAAAATCGCAAAGAATCCTTATATTTTCAACAAATTCACGGAGTAAATTCAACAAATTCACGGAGTAAATCCTTATCCTTATATTTCCAACAAATTCACAGAGTAAAATCCCAATTCGTATGAATGATGAATGCATCATCGCACGTGGACATCCGTAAACATCCGCCAAATCTCCGTAACAGCGTCGTGTCACGTGACGGTATGACCACCCCAAGAAAGTAAGAAAGTGCTAAACCCAGCCGATGACATAGTGTGCTACTGGATATATCCAGTAGACACAATAAGCAGAATCTAACGCCGTACCAACGGCTTTCCAACGCGCCGAACGGCGACATCGTGCGAGAAATGGCCGACGAGTTATCGTCGTTTTGGTTTTCTCAACTAAATACAAACACGAAGTGCGACTAGCTTTCTCACGGTCAGCCACTAGCGACGTGCGCGACAGCCTGTGCCTTTCGAAGGGCTAAAATTCAAGCCATTGTGCGAGAAAAACGACCGAAAGCCTGAAGAGATATCGGCGAAATTCTTTAATCGCCGCCATGTTGGATATCTTTCGACGCCATTTTGGATAACGGACGTCACGTTTTCCCGTTAATATAGATCGACTTGCAAAGCAGCTGGAACTGCGTACGACCTATCAAAATGATCGCCACGACGAGGCCAAGGCAACCGTATAGAAAGTAGGTATCGCTAGCTCGTCTCGTAGCGAGTAGAATTATCTATATATATAATAATCTCGTTCAAATTGTACGCAAGTATTCAAAATGGCGTCGAACGTAATGTGGCCGCCTTTTCAACGAAATTTATCTCTTAAACGAAGCACTTTTTCTAGCCATTTAAATAAGCAGAATCTAGCGGCGTACCAAGATACTACCAACGGCTTTCCAACGCGCCGAACGGCGACATCGTGCGAGAAATGGCCGACGAGTTATCGTCGTTTTGGTTTTCTCAACTAAATACAAACACGAAGTGCGACTAGCTTTCTCACGGTCAGCCACTAGCGACGTGCGCGACAGCCTGTGCCTTTCGAAGGGCTAAAATTCAAGCCATTGTGCGAGAAAAACGACCGAACGCCTGAAGAGATATTGGCGAAATTCTTTAATCGCCGCCATGTTGGATATCTTTCGACGCCATTTTGGATAATAATAATAATAATAATAACTTTATTTATATAGCGCTAAATCCTAAAGTTCTAAAGCGCTTTACATGAATTTACAAAATAAGAAAAATAAAAAATTAATAAAAAGAAACTATACTAGATTACAAGTTAAAAATTCAATAAAAAGCCTTCCTAAAAAGATATGTCTTCAGTTTAGATTTAAAGCTATCAATACTAAAACTACATTTGATTTCATAAGGCAAATCGTTCCATAACTTAGGTGCACAAACTGAGAATGCCCTATCACCATAAGTTTTAAGGTTAGAAGATGGAACATCTAATAAATACTGTGATGAAGATCTTAATTGTAATTTTATTATTAGTTTGTCGGAAATAACAAATTCCGGCCTACCAATTAGCGAGACCAAAAGACCGTCATGTTTAACGATCGCCTGAATCTTTCTTAGGCCGGCGCCAGTCAAGAAACTACTACCATTAGAAAGACCATTAAATTCTGCGCAACATATGAAAATTTAAAAAAATCGTATAGAATAGCGCGCGAGAAAATAGTAATTTTATATGAGTAATCGAAATAACAAATTCCGGCCTACCAATTAGCGCCGTTGCCCGAGAACATGAAACGTCGATCATGTTTAACGATCGCATGAATCTTTCTTAAGCCCGCGCCAGTCAAGGAACTACTACCATTAGAAAGACCATTAAATTCTGTGCAACATATACAAATTTAAAAAAATCGTATAGAATAGCGCGCGAGAAAATAGTAATTTTATATGAGTTAGTCGGAAATAACAAATTCCGGCCTACCAATTAGCGAGACCAAAAGACCGTCATGTTTAACGATCGCCTGAATCTTTCTTAGGCCCGCGCCAGTCAAGGAACTACTGCCATTAGAAAGACCATTAAATTCTGTGCAACATATATAAATTTAAAAAAATCGTAGAGAATAGCGCGCGAGAAAATAGTAATTTTATATGAGTTAGTAGGAAATAACAAATTCCGGCCTACCAATTAGCGAGACCAAAAGACCGTCATGTTTAACGATCGCCTGAATCTTTCTTAGGCCCGCGCCAGTCAAGGAACTACTACCATTAGAAAGACCATTAAATTCTGTGCAACATATATAAATTTAAAAAAATCGTATAGAATAGCGCGCGAGAAAATAGTAATTTTAAATGAGTTAGTCGGAAATAACAAATTCCGGCCTACCAATTAGCGAGACCAAAAGACCGTCATGTTTAACGATCGCCTGAATCTTTCTTAGGCCCGCGCCAGTCAAGGAACTACTACCATTACAAAGACCATTAAATTCTGTGCAACATATGTAAATTTAAAAAAATCGTATAGAATAGCGCCCGAGAAAATAGTAATTTTATCTGAGTTGTCGGAAATAACAAATTCCACTACAGGTATATAAATACCAATTAGCGCTATTGCCCGAGACCAAAAGCCGGTCATGTTTAACGTTCGCGTGAATCTTTCTTAAGCCCGCGCCAGTCAACGAACTACTACCATTGGAAAGACCATTAAATTCTGTGCAACATATGTAAATTTAAAAAAATCGTATAGAATACCGCGCGAGAAAATAGTAATTTTATATGAGTTAGTCGGAAATAACAAATTCCGGCCTACCAATTAGCGAGACCAAAAGACCGTCATGTTTAAACGATAGCCTGAATCTTTATTAGGCCCGCGCCAGTCAAGAAACTACTACCATTAGAAAGACCATTAAATTCTGCGCAACATATGAAAATTTAAAAAATCGTATAGAATAGCGCGCGAGAAAATAGTAATTTTATATGAGTAATCGAAATAACAAATTCCGGCCTACCAATTAGCGCTGTTGCCCGAGACCATCAAAAGCGGATCATGTTTAACGATCGCGTGAATCCTTCTTAGGCCTGCGCCAGTCAAGTAACTACTACCATTAGAAAGACCATTAAATTCTGTGCAACATATGTAAATTTAAAAAAATCGTATAGAATAGCGCGCGAGAAAATAGTAATTTTATATGAGTAATCGAAATAACAAATTCCGGCCTACCAATTAGCGCCGTTGCTCGAGAACATGAAAAGTCGATCATGTTTAACGATCGCATGAATCTTTCTTAAGCCCGCGCCAGTCAATGAACTACTACTATTAGAAAGACCATTAAATTCTGTGCAACATATATAAATTTAAAAAAATCGTATAGAATAGCGCGCGAGAAAATAGTAATTTTATATGAGTTAGTAGGAAATAACAAATTCCGGCCTACCAATTAGCGAGACCAAAAGACCGTCATGTTTAACGATCGCCTGAATCTTTCTTAGGCCCGCGCCAGTCAAGAAACTACTACTATTAGAAAGACCATTCAATTCTGTGCAACATATGTAAATTTAAAAAAATCGAATAGAATAGCGCCCGAGAAAATAGTAATTTTATCTGAGTTGTCGGAAATAACAAATTCCACTACACTATACAGGTATATAAATACCAATTAGCGCTATTGCCCGAGACCAAAAGCCGGTCATGTTTAACGTTCGCGTGAATCCTTCTTAGGCCTGCGCCAGTCAAGTAACTACTACCATTAGAAAGACCATTAAATTCTGCGCAACATATGAAAATTAAAAAAAATCGTATAGAATAGCGCGCGAGAAAATAGTAATTTTATATGAGTAATCGAAATAACAAATTCCGGCCTACCAATTAGCGCTGTTGCCCGAGAACATGAAACGTCGATCATGTTTAACGATCGCATGAATCTTTCTTAAGCCCGCGCCAGTCAAGGAACTACTACCATTAGAAAGACCATTAAATTCTGTGCAACATATATAAATTTAAAAAAATCGTATAGAATAGCGCGCGAGAAAATAGTAATTTTATATGAGTAATCGAAATAACAAATTCCGGCCTACCAATTAGCGCCGTTGCCCGAGAACATGAAACGTCGATCATGTTTAACGATCGCATGAATCTTTCTTAAGCCCGCGCCAGTCAAGGAACTACTACCATTAGAAAGACCATTAAATTCTGTGCAACATATATAAATTTAAAAAAATCGTATAGAATAGCGCGCGAGAAAATAGTAATTTTATATGAGTTAGTAGTTGGAAATAACAAATTCCGGCCTACCAATTAGCGCTGTTGCCCGAGACCATGAAAATAAGCCGATCATGTTTAACGATCGCGTGAATCCTTCTTAGGCCTGCGCCAGTCAAGAAACTACTACCATTAGAAAGACCATTAAATTCTGTGCAACATATGTAAATTTAAAAAAATCGTATAGAATAGCGCGCGAGAAAATAGTAATTTTATATGAGTAATCGAAATAACAAATTCCGGCCTACCAATTAGCGCCGTTGCCCGAGAACATGAAAAGTCGATCATGTTTAACGATCGCCTGAATCTTTCTTAGGCCCGCGCCAGTCAAGGAACTACTACCATTATAAAGACCATTAAATTCTGTGCAAAATATGCAAATTGTAAAAAATCGTATAGAATACCGCGCGAGAAAATAGTAATTTTATATGAGTTAGTCGGAAATAACAAATTCCGGCCTACCAATTAGCGAGACCAAAAGACCGTCATGTTTAACGATCGCCTGAATCTTTATTAGGCCTGCGCCAGTCAAGAAACTACTACCATTAGAAAGACCATTAAATTCTGTGCAACATATGTAAATTAAAAAAAATTGTATAGAATAGCGCGCGAGAAAATAGTAATTTTATATGAGTAATCGAAAATAACAAATTCCGGCCTACTAATTAGCGCCGTTGCCCGAGAACATGAAAAGTCGATCATGTTTAACGATCGCACGAATCTTTCTTAAGCCCGCGCCAGTCAAGGAACTACTACCATTAGAAAGACCATTAAATTCTGTGCAACATATACAAATTAAAAAAAATCGTATAGAATAGCGCGCGAGAAAATAGTAATTTTATATGAGTTAGTCGGAAATAACAAATTCCAGCCTACCAATTAGCGAGACCAAAAGACCGTCATGTTTAACGATCGCCTGAATCTTTCTTAGGCCCGCGCCAGTCAAGAAACTACTACCATTAGAAAGACCATTAAATTCTGCGCAACATATGAAAATTTAAAAAAATCGTATAGAATAGCGCGCGAGAAAATAGTAATTTTATATGAGTAATCGAAATAACAAATTCCGGCCTACCAATTAGCGCTGTTGCCCGAGACCATGAAAAGCGGATCATGTTTAACGATCGCGTGAATCCTTCTTAGGCCTGCGCCAGTCAAGTAACTACTACCATTAGAAAGACCATTAAATTCTGTGCAACATATGTAAATTAAAAAAAATCGTATAGAATAGCGCGCGAGAAAATAGTAATTTTATATGAGTAATCGAAATAACAAATTCCGGCCTACCAATTAGCGCCGTTGCTCGAGAACATGAAAAGTCGATCATGTTTAACGATCGCATGAATCTTTCTTAAGCCCGCGCCAGTCAATGAACTACTACTATTAGAAAGACCATTAAATTCTGTGCAACATATATAAATTTAAAAAAATCGTATAGAATAGCGCGCGAGAAAATAGTAATTTTATATGAGTTAGTAGGAAATAACAAATTCCGGCCTACCAATTAGCGAGACCAAAAGACCGTCATGTTTAACGATCGCCTGAATCTTTCTTAGGCCCGCGCCAGTCAAGAAACTACTACTATTAGAAAGACCATTCAATTCTGTGCAACATATGTAAATTTAAAAAAATCGTATAGAATAGCGCCCGAGAAAATAGTAATTTTATCTGAGTTGTCGGAAATAACAAATTCCACTACAGGTATATAAATACCAATTAGCGCTATTGCCCGAGACCAAAAGCCGGTCATGTTTAACGTTCGCGTGAATCCTTCTTAGGCCTGCGCCAGTCAAGTAACTACTACCATTAGAAAGACCATTAAATTCTGCGCAACATATGAAAATTTAAAAAAATCGTATAGAATAGCGCGCGAGAAAATAGTAATTTTATATGAGTAATCGAAATAACAAATTCCGGCCTACCAATTAGCGCCGTTGCCCGAGAACATGAAACGTCGATCATGTTTAACGATCGCATGAATCTTTCTTAAGCCCGCGCCAGTCAAGGAACTACTACCATTAGAAAGACCATTAAATTCTGTGCAACATATATAAATTTAAAAAAATAGTATAGAATAGCGCGCGAGAAAATAGTAATTTTATATGAGTTAGTAGTTGGAAATAACAAATTCCGGCCTACCAATTAGCGCTGTTGCCCGAGACCATGAAAATAAGCCGATCATGTTTAACGATCGCGTGAATCCTTCTTAGGCCTGCGCCAGTCAAGAAACTACTACCATTAGAAAGACCATTAAATTCTGTGCAACATATGTAAATTTAAAAAAATCGTATAGAATAGCGCGCGAGAAAATAGTAATTTTATATGAGTAATCGAAATAACAAATTCCGGCCTACCAATTAGCGCCGTTGCCCGAGAACATGAAAAGTCGATCATGTTTAACGATCGCCTGAATCTTTCTTAGGCCCGCGCCAGTCAAGGAACTACTACCATTATAAAGACCATTAAATTCTGTGCAACATATGCAAATTTAAAAAAATCGTATAGGATAGCGCCCGAGAAAATAGTAATTTTATCTGAGTTGTCGGAAATAACAAATTCCACTACAGGTATATAAATACCAATTAGCGCTATTGCCCTAGACCAAAAGCCGGTCATGTTTAACGATCGCCTGAATCTTTCTTAGGCCCGCGCCATTCAAGGAACTACTACCATTATAAAGACCATTAAATTCTGTGCTACATATGTAAATTTTAAAAAATCGTATAGAATAGCGCGCGAGAAAATAGTAATGTTATATGAGTTAGTCGAAATAACAAATTGCGGCCTACCAATTAGTGCTGTCGCCCGAGACCATGAAAAGCCGGTCATATTTAACGATCGCGTAAATCTTTTCTCAGCCCGCGCCAGTCAAGCGACTACTACCGTTTGAAAGGCCATTAAATTCTGTGCAACATATGTAAATTAAAAAAAATCGTATAGAATAGCGCCCGAGAAAATAGTAATTTTATCTGAGTTGTCGGAAACAACAAATTATAAACTATACCAATTATAGCGCCGTTGCTCGATACTTGAAGCGCCGTTCATGTTTAACGTTCGCGTGAATCTTCCTTAGGCACGATCGAGTTAAGCGACTACTACCGTTAGGAAGAGCATTCAATTCTCTACAACATATTTAAATTTAAAGAAATCATATAGAATAGCGCCATAGAAAATAGTACTTTTATAAAGTCGAAGCGTATCGTCTGCCCAAACAGCAGTCAGGTTCACACGGATGGCTACCCGCTGAATCGACGGCTGAATCGAAGGCTGAATCGACGGCTGAATCGAAGGCTGAATCGACGGCGTACTTCACAGTGGTGAATAAATGCAAGTGGGCCAATGTATACATGTGGTGGATATATTTTGCTTGATGTCCTTCACCCCCAATAATATTTTGTGAAGTATCTGCCACTGGACAATATGTCATGTACAAGACATTTTGTACATGTACACCAATAACCCTGTCTTAAATGGACAGTACCGGTAGATATATTAATAAGCCAAGGTCATTAACTAAGGTATATGTACAATTCATTGATAGTAAACAAAATATGAGTAATTGTCAATATCTTTGCCTGATGTACAAACTCAATATAAGAATGAAAATTCTATAGTTTATAAGCATTTTCCCTTCACCCAGGGGAATAAATACAAATGGTCTACTGTATATAACCCTTAATGCATTGCAATTTGGTCTACTGTATATCATCCTTAACACATCACATTACACTGTATATCAAATAAAGGTATATATACTGGTATAGTATAATTATGATATATTATATGCACAATAAAAACTTTACAGTACCTTTAAATTGTTTTTTCTCTTCTTTAGTAAACCTTCAAAATATAGTGAATGAAATTTAAACAGCTGCTATAACATCTTATTGAACGGTTTTACTGTCAGATATAATACAGTTGCATGGGTATTTAAGTTTCAGATGTATTTTTCCAAGCCTTAAAAAGGCGAGGAAAAATACAAGAAACAAGTACATGTGTAAAGTGCCCAACCGTACTGTATTTATCAGTAAAACCATTCAATGGGGGATATACGTTACATGACAGTTCAAACTTCAAATGAAATACATGTACGGTAAACAGTTTGCATCCAACATTTTTACTTTAGATTTTAAATAAAAGGCAGATTTTACCTATGTATACAACAGCCAAAATCAATGAATGAATTAGGCCACACCAATTTGATACTTCGGGGCATGGATTTTCCGCCAAATGTTTAGGGTCGGTCGGTCGAAAAAAAATGGAAATAAAAAAAGTATTCATTTTAGCAATAATAAAACCACTGTGAAGTACGCCGTCGATTCAGCCTTCGATTCAGCCGTCGATTCAGCCTTCGATTCAGCCGTCGATTCAGCCGGTAGCCATCCGTGTGAACCTGACTGCTGTTTGGGCAGACGATACGCTTCGACTTTATAAAAGTACTATTTTCTATGGCGCTATTCTATATGATTTCTTTAAATTTAAATATGTTGTAGAGAATTTAATGCTCTTCCTAACGGTAGTAGTCGCTTGACTCGATCGTGCCTAAGGAAGATTCACGCGAACATTAAACATGAACGGCGCTTCAAGTATCGAGCAACGGCGCTATAATTGGTATAGTGTATAATTTGTTGTTTCCGACAACTCAGATAAAATTACTATTTTCTCGGGCGCTATTCTATACGATTTTTTTAAATTTACATATGTTGCACAGAATTTAATGGTCTTTCTTATGGTAGTAGCTTATTGACTGGCGCGGGCCTAAGAAAGATTCACGCGATCGTTAAATATGATCGACTTTTCACTTGGTCTACGCCGGAATTTGTTATTTCGACTAATTCATATAAAATTACTATTTTCTCGGGCGCTATTCTATACGATTTTTTAAAATTTACATATGTTGCACAGAATTTAATTATCTTTCTAACGGTAGTAGCTTCTTGACTGGCGCGGGCCTAAGAAAGATTCACGCGAACGTTAAACATGACCGGCTTTTCAGTGGTCTCGGGCAACAGCGCTAATTGGTAGGCCGCAATTTGTTATTTCCGACTAACTCATATAAAATTACTATTTTCTCGCGCGCTATTCTATACGATTTTTTTACATTTATATATGTTGCACAGAATTTAATGGTCTTTCTAATGGTAGTAGTTTCTTGACTGGCGCGGGCTTAAGAAAGATTCACCTGATCGTTAAACATGACAGGCTTTTCATGGTCTCGGGCAACAGCGCTAATTGGTAGGCCGCAATTTGTTATTTCCGACTAACTCATATAAAATTACTATTTTCTCGCGCGCTATTCTATACGATTTTTTTACATTTCTATATGTTGCACAGAATTTAATGGTCTTTCTAACGGTGGTAGTCGCTTGACTGGCGCGGGCTTAAGAAAGATTCACCCCATCGTTAAACATGACCGGCTTTTGGTCTCGGGCAAGAGTGTTAATTGGTATATATATACCTGTAGTGGAATTTGTTATTTCCGACAACTCAGATAAAATTACTATTTTCTCGGGCGCTATTCTATACGATTTTTTTAAATTTACATATGTTGCGCAGAATTTAATGGTCTTTCCAATGGTAGTAGTTTCTTGACTGGCGCGGGCCTAAGAAAGATTCAGGCGATCGTTAAACATGACGGTCTTTTGGTCTCGCTAATTGGTAGGCCGGAATTTGTCATTTCCGACTAACTCATATAAAATTACTATTTTCTCGGGCGCTATTCTATACGATTTTTTCAAATTTATATATGTTGCACAGAATTTAATGGTATTTCTAATGGTAGTAGTTTCTTGACTGGCGCGGGCTTAAGAAAGATTCACCTGATCGTTAAACATGACGCCCTTTTGGTCTCGGGCAACAGCGCTAATTGGTAGGCTGGAATTTTTCATTTCCGACTAACTCATATAAAATCACTATTTTCTCGCGCGCTATTCTATACGATTCTTTTTAATTTACATATGTTGCACAGAATTTAATGGTCTTTCTAACGGTGGTAGTCGCTTGACTGGCGCGGGCTTAAGAAAGATTCACCCCATCGTTAAACATGACCGGCTTTTGGTCTCGGGCAAGAGCGTTAATTGGTATATATACCTGTAGTGGAATTTGTTATTTCCGACAACTCAGATAAAATTACTATTTTCTCGGGCGCTATTCTATACGATTTTTTTAAATTTATATATGTTGCGCAGAATTTAATGGTCTTTCTAACGGTAGTAGTTCCTTGACTGGCGCGGGCTTAAGAAAGATTCATGCGATCGTTAAACATGATCTACTTTTCATGGTCTCGGGCAACGGCGCTAATTGGTAGGCCGGAATTTGTTATTTCGACTACTCATATAAAATTACTATTTTCTCGCGCGCTATTCTATACGATTTTTTTTAATTTACATATGTTGCACATAATTTAATGGTCTTTCTAATGGTGGTAGTCGCTTGACTGGCGCGGGCTTAAGAAAGATTTACCCCATCGTTAAACATGACCGGCTTTTGGTCTCGGGCAAGAGCGCTAATTGGTATATATATACCCTGTAGTGGAATTTGTTATTTCGACTAACTCATATAAAATTACTATTTTCTCGCGCGCTATTCTATACGATTTTTTTAAATTTACATATGTTGCACAGAATTTGATGGTCTTTCTAATGGTGGTAGTTTCTTGACTGGCGCGGGCGTAAGAAAGATTCAGGCGATCGTTAAATATGACGGTCTTTTCGCGTCTCGCTTATTGGTAGGCCGGAATTTGTCATTTCCGACTAACTCATATAAAATTACTATTTTCTCGCGCGCTATTCTATACGATTTTTTTAAATTTATATATGTTGCACAGAATTTAATGGTCTTTCTAACGGTAGTAGTTCCTTGACTGGCGCGGGCTTAAGAAAGATTCATGCGATCGTTAAACATGATCTACTTTTCATGGTCTCGGGCAACGGCGCTAATTGGTAGGCCGGAATTTGTTATTTCGACTAAACTCATATAAAATTACTATTTTCTCGCGCGCTATTCTATACGATTTTTTTTAATTTACATATGTTGCACATAATTTAATGGTCTTTGTAACGGTGGTAGTCGCTTGACTGGCGCGGGCTTAAGAAAGATTCACCCCATCGTTAAACATCACCGGCTTTTGGTCTCGGGCAAGAGCGCTATATACTCGGGCTTTAGCCGAGTTTAGGTTCCAGTGTTATCAGAGTAGTTTTTTTGGTCGTATTTTTTTGGTCGAGTTATGGACCCAACAGGCTTTGCGAAACTGAGGCACTGCCTCGTAAGCGCAATGAGGGCAGAGGAGGGTGGACAGCTGTCACGTGCATATCTCGACCAATGAAATTGCTCTATTTTCTCATCGTTTGCGCGAAGTTGATCGGCTGAAAAATTTGCATTGGACGCAGAAATACCGAATATTTTACTATTGTTATTCAAATTTTCCTTTTAAAAGGCAGCGATACTGTTTAAACTATTATTGGGCTATCTATATCTGCAGGATTTTGTGGGGTAAATGTCTTTTTTCTACCTTGTTTTGATCATTTATGTAGGTCGTGTCGTCGCCACGTGATGACCCGAGTCCGTGTTTGTCAACAATATTCAAAGTAAAAAATCTCGAATTCCCATGGTTCGATTTCTCTAATTTTTGCATAATGAGTTAAACAAATGTCTAATCTTGGATTCTATCCGAACGACCCCCCTTGACCCCTCGACCGTTTTCATGTTATTCGCCTTTGAATCGGTCGCAGTTATTTCAGCCTTTACCGAGATGGCGCCTCGTATTTGAGGGGACATTGCACCTATAAAATTTATTTTTTTAAGAATTTCGGAAGTCCCTATAGCTTTATTCTTTAGGGTAAATGTTAACTGAGTTCTAGAAGAATATTCAACGTGTGAAGTTTGTTATTTGGCTATTTTTATATATTTAAATTTGGATTTTGGGATGGTATCTGGTTGTCTTCGAGAATCTGAAGATATGTAAACATAAGAATTTTTGCTTCTTTGAGGTTAGTTTCTTTTCTAGGCTTATAGATTAATATATCTGATGGCACAAAAAGGGATCATGCTCCACCAATTTGTCAAACACCTGGGAAAAAATACCAAAATGAAGACCTGCTGTAGGCTTTGGGAAAATTTGGTTTGGGTTTATGAAGTTCCTTTCGAGGTTCCTTTTTAGCTTTTGGATAGTTCTACTTGACTTTGCATACAGTACTACCTCTCACACCATTTCTATTTTCTATGCTTATGAGTTATGCCTATAGTTTACTATAACTTGCTGCTAGATCTATACCAAACATAATATAATTTTGCTTGCCTTTCTAAAGGTATACTGGTAAGTAAAGTATCAACATTTGGTATCAACATTTGGTATATCAACATTGGTATATGTTGCTTTACTATAAATATTGTACATAATTGTTATTCTTATCTCAGGAATGCTTTTCATGCTATAAGGCGGCTAAGGCCTTTTCGGTATGCCATGGTTGGAGCCTTGAAGGTTCAATTCCTAGTGCATACTATTAAAAGAGGATTAAATACTATTAAAAGAGGATTTTAGAGTCGAACAAGTTAACAAAGTAATATGCTTGCAGAATTGATTGGTAATTAATCATTGGTCATGTAATCTCAAAACAAATTAATAAAGTGCATTTAATATACACTGCATTTATGCAACATTTAATTAAGAAATACAGGTACATTACCACATATAAATCACCTGCGGTTGGGATGTACCACAATGATTAGATACCAATTATAAACATTAAGACTATCATAATACTTGTTCATGATCAACACATTTTATAAGCCAGAGTATGTACATGCAAGTGCATATGTTTATATTACAAGTGCATATGTTTATATTATTATGGTGGAGTACTAGAGTCCAGATACTACCTACCATTTTTATTTAGGAATACAATTTAATCTGAAAATACTAAAAATAATACACTTGTTTCACTTTGAATAACACACATTTAATAACACACTTGAATAACATACTTGTTTTACATACATTCGCTGTATATAAACGCTCGACATAAACACACATATTTCGTCTCTCAGACAGAATTTAGAAAACCAAAATGTTGACAGAAATGCCCGTTCCAACAGTTTAAAAAACAGTTTAAAATGGCGAACTACACACAGTGAAAGAAAATTCGTAAGCAGAATCGCAACAATAGAGGTATATCACGCTCTCTTCAGCAAAAATTCCAGCCTGACATCCTTGAGTATCAAAAGCGTCCATCTTCGGGAGATGTTACCTTCGAAACAGTCCAAGCACAAATGACAACCGCGCGGAAAAACAAGCCCGCTAACCGTGATCCTTTGCGCGTTGCTGTCCAACCTCCTCTGCAATGGTAAGGAAGTGTTTTTTGCCAGCGCGCGATTGCTTGGAAGTGTTCGAAGTTTAGCTATGTGGCTGCGAAGTATCTTGTTGCATCATTGATCCCGACAACTTTTTCGTGACTATAAAGCGAAGTGTTTTTGCCAGCGATTGCTTGGAAGTTTTCGAAGTTATGTGGCTGGGAAGTATCTTGTTGCATCATAGATAGTGGCCCAACAGCTTTTTCGTCACAGTACAAACTCGAACAAGCTACAATTTCCACGATAATCGAAGAAAAAGAAGCACGAAGAACGTTGTCGTTGATGAAGCCGACTTGATAGGTAATATATGAATGCTGTATTGAAATCAGACGGTAATTGAAATACGTTAAATGTATTGAGGTAACTGTAATATTTGTCATTTGTTTTATTTTTTCTTGTATTGTTTATTGTGTTGTTGCAAATATCATGCAAAATAAAGTCGATGTGATCATTAACCGTATGCGATTCAACAGTTTATAGTTTGTAGTTATTTAGTATAACTGTCCATGCACAGTCACAGGTTTTGCCTAATAAATCATCAAACAACTCTGTTTCAGTATTTCACAATGCAAAAAGTTCCCAGTTATCTTTAGAAGTTTATATTGCTGATAATGACTCAAAGGCAGATACTCTTGTTTTCATTATAATTTCATCAAATCTTAATCTATATAATATGTGTAAGTTATTTAATATATTGGCTTGGTAAATGAATGTATATTATATATACATTTTATTAGTTGTCTATTCACACATTTTGTAAATATCTAGACACATAGCTTTGGTTTTGATTGAACTGTCGTCATTGTTGAGTTGGCAAAATGAATTAAATACACGGTTGACCTATAGCTACAGTATGTATCGACTGTTCATATCGAATGCAGATGCTTAATACAATGAACATCTCGTATCTGACACCCAGACCAAATCCAATCCAGATCAACTCCAGCCAATCGATGAAGTGTTTGTTATTGTTCCCTGGTTTTCCAGTGACATCTTGTGCAGCCATGTATTTTCATTGTCCCTCACCCAACACAAATTGTTGTTGTTTGCCAACTGCATGTTAGTTGATCTGCGCAGCCAGACACATAATTGTACACACCTTTAAAAGTGATTTTTGTCCTTGATTACATGGAGGCAATTAGCTGGCTCGGTATCTGAGTTTTCTCAGTATAACCATGTCATCACAGTAATTTGTCAATTATCCAATACTAATTTGGGACCATGGTAATTATTTATAGGGTTTACTGGGTTGGAGAGAGAGAGAAAGCTATTAATTCAAATATTTTCTCGACCCACTATCCGGGAATAAAATTTTTGAAGCCTGTCCAAACAAGCATAATTGGTGAATTTAATAAGGTTGATCCTTGTGAGATCATGGGCACTCCGATGAAATATGGAAATGCATGTTGTTTTGAAAGTTGCACGACTGGTGCATTTCCACATTGATGAGACCTTTTCAGAACTTTTAAAATGTGTTTCACACATGAACAGAAATAATGTAAGAAGAAAATTTATGGTTTTATTTTTTCTGTCTCACTAAAAACACAAACACTTTGTTTTTATGTGTGCTTGTGCTCATCTTATTGTGTTTTACACTTTTTTATTATACACTTTTTAATTATTGTGTGTTACACTGGATGAACAAAAAAATGTCATAGCCCGTAGAAATGAGGGCAAAATATTTCATGACCCAGGGTCCATTTTACCCACCCAGTATATCGATCCATAAATAATGACCGGTCCCTAAATGAGGTGAGCATACTCAAATTATAAATGCACCAAAATTATAAATATGTTTCTGGTTCAAAATGTTGGTTTTGGGAAGAAATAATGTTTCTTCAAGCTGTTTAGCTTGTTACACCATAGTCTTCAATATGCCAAAGAATTAAAGTATAGCCTGCCCTAGCTCGCACAGGCGAGCCTAAAGTAGCCCGAGTTAACGCCTAGCGGGCGTCTTGTTGGTATATACAGTACCTGTAGTGGAATTTGTTATTTCGACTAACTCATATAAAATTACTATTTTCTCGCGCGCTATTCTATACGATTTTTTTAAATTTATATATGTTGCACAGAATTTAATGGTCTTTCTAATGGTAGTAGCTCCTTGACTGGGGCGGGCTTAAGAAAGATTCATGCGATCGTTAAACATGATCGACTTTTCATGGTCTCGGGCAACGGCGCTAACGGTATATACCAATTAGCGCTCTTGCCCGAGACCAAAAGCCGGTGATGTTTAACGATGGGGTGAATCTTTCTTAAGCCCGCGCCAGTCAAGCGACTACCACCGTTAGAAAGACCATTAAATTATGTGCAACATATGTAAATTAAAAAAAATCGTATAGAATAGCGCGCGAGAAAATAGTAATTTTATATGAGTTAGTCGGAAATGACAAATTCCGGCCTACCAATTAGCGAGACCAAAAGACCGTCATGTTTAACGATCGCCTGAATCTTTCTTAGGCCCGCGCCAGTCAATAAACTACTACCATTAGAAAGACCATTAAATTCTGTGCAACATATGTAAATTTAAAAAAATCGTATAGAATAGCGCCCGAGAAAATAGTAATTTTATCTGAGTTGTCGGAAATAACAAATTCCACTACAGGTATATACCAGCGCTCTTGCCAGAGACCAAAAGACCGTCATGTTTAACGATCGCCTGAATCTTTCTTAGGCCCGCGCCAGTCAAGAAACTACTACCATTAGAAAGACCATTAAATTCTGCGCAACATATATAAATTTAAAAAAATCGTATAGAATAGCGCGCGAGAAAATAGTAATTTTATATGAGTTAGTCGGAAATGAAAAATTCCGGCCTACCAATTAGCGCTGTTGCCCGAGACCAAAAGGGCGTCATGTTTAACGATCACGTGAATCTTTCTTAAGCCCGCGCCAGTCAAGAAGCTACTACCATTAGAAAGACCATTAAATTCTGTGCAACATATATAAATTTAAAAAAACCGTGTAGAATAGCGCGCGAGAAAATAGTAATTTTATATGAGTTGTCGAAATAACAAATTCCGGCCTACCAATTAGCGCCGTTGCCCGAGACCATGAAAAGTAGATCATGTTTAACGATCGCATGAATCTTTCTTAAGCCCGCGCCAGTCAAGGAACTACTACCGTTAGAAAGACCATTAAATTCTGCGCAACATATATAAATTTAAAAAAATCGTATAGAATAGCGCGCGAGAAAATAGTAATTTTATATGAGTTAGTCGGAAATGAAAAATTCCGGCCTACCAATTAGCGCTGTTGCCCGAGACCAAAAGGGCGTCATGTTTAACGATCACGTGAATCTTTCTTAAGCCCGCACCAGTCAAGAAGCTACTACCATTAGAAAGACCATTAAATTCTGTGCAACATATATAAATTTAAAAAAACCGTATAGAATAGCGCGCGAGAAAATAGTAATTTTATATGAGTTAGTCGGAAATGAAAAATTCCGGCCTACCAATTAGCGCTGTTGCCCGAGACCAAAAGGGCGTCATGTTTAACGGCCTTCGATTATTCAGCCGTCGATTCAGCCGGTAGCCATCCGTGTGTTAACCTGACTGCTGTTTGGGCAGACGATACGCTTCGACTTTATAAAAGTACTATTTTCTATGGCGCTATTCTATATGATTTCTTTAAATTTAAATATGTTGTAGAGAATTTAATGCTCTTCCTAACGGTAGTAGTCGCTTGACTCGATCGTGCCTAAGGAAGATTCACGCGAACATTAAACATGAACGGCGCTTCAAGTATCGAGCAACGGCGCAATAATTGGTATAGTGTATAATTTGTTGTTTCCGACAACTCAGATAAAATTACTATTTTCTCGGGCGCTATTCTATACGATTTTTTTAAATTTACATATGTTGCACAGAATTTAATGGTCTTTCTAATGGTAGTAGTTTATTGACTGGCGCGGGCCTAAGAAAGATTCACGCGATCGTTAAATATGATCGACTTTTCACTTGGTCTCGGGCAACGGCGCTAATTGGTACGCCGGAATTTGTTATTTCGACAAATTCATATAAAATTACTATTTTCTCGGGCGCTATTCTATACGATTTTTTAAAATTTACATATGTTGCACAGAATTTAATTGTCTTTCTAATGGTAGTAGTTTCTTGACTGGCACGGGCCTAAGAAAGATTCAGGCGATCGTTAAACATGACGGTCTTTTGGTCTCTGGCAAGAGCGCTGGTATATACCTGTAGTGGAATTTGTTATTTCCGACAACTCAGATAAAATTACTATTTTCTCGGGCGCTATTCTATACGATTTTTTTAAATTTACATGTGTTGCACAGAATTTAATGGTCTTTCTAATGGTAGTAGTTTCTTGACTGGCACGGGCCTAAGAAAGATTCAGGCGATCGTTAAACATGACGGTCTTTTGGTCTCGCTAATTGATAGGCCGGAATTTGTCATTTCCGACGAACTCATATAAAATTACTATTTTCTCGTGCGCTATTCTATACGATTTTTTTTAATTTACATATGTTGCACATAATTTAATGGTCTTTGTAACGGTGGTAGTCGCTTGACTGGCGCGGGCTTAAGAAAGATTCACCCCATCGTTAAACATGACCCGCTTTTGGTCTCGGGCAAGAGCGCTAATTGGTATATATACCTGTAGTGGAATTTGTTATTTCCGACAACTCAGATAAAATTACTATTTTCTCGGGCGCTATTCTATACGATTTTTTTAAATTTACATATGTTGCGCAGAATTTAATGGTCTTTCTAATGGTAGTAGTTTCTTGACTGGCGCGGGCCTAAGAAAGATTCAGGCGATCGTTAAACAGGACGGTCTTTTGGTCTCGCTAATTGGTAGGCCGGAATTTGTCATTTCCGACTAACTCATATCAAATTACTATTTTCTCGGGCGCTATTCTATACGATTTGTTTAAATTTACATATGTTGCACAGAATTTAATGGTCTTTCTAATGGTAGTAGTTTCTTGACTGGCGCGGGCTGAATCGACGGTTGAATCGAAGGCTGAATCGACGGCGTACTTCACAGTGGTATAATAAAATACATGTACGCGACGGAATAGGTCTATCTATAAACCATAGTTTATAATATATAATGTGCAACAAAATTGAAACAGGGGGCCAATTTTTAGCGGCTCACATTAATCCGCGATAACAATTGGTATATAACAGCACAAAGCACAACCGCAGTTCCCACGATTGCTTGTTTTTGTCTCAGTCACCGCCACAAGCGGAAGTGAGCATGTCTTACGAGGTTTTAAATTGTTATGAATCTCTGTTCGACTTCTTACAAGTATTAAACTTAATACAAAATAAGAAGAACTGGAATTTTAGGCTTGCGTTAAGGCTTGGGCCAAACATAGAAGGTGATGCAGGTCTGGGGTTTATGATTTATATGCTGAATTTCGTAAACATACTCGTTTACATCGATCCAGTTTCGAACAATACTTAGTTCAGACAGTGATATCTGATGTTGTGATATTGTCACTCGGTAATATGATGATGAGATGAAATGTTCTCGAGTGAATGAACCCAAACCGCGTAAGGGACCATGCAAAAATTACCAAAAGGCAGGGCCGGTGGAAAACATGGCAGGGCTAGGACTTTTTTTGGTCACATGAAAGGCAGGGCCATTAGTTTTTTTATAATAACTAATAGCAGGGCACCTACTTTTTCTGTTATTAAAACATTGACTTAATAATACCTCCAAGAGTATAATCTTACAAATAATATATCTAAGAATATATTATTATAAATTTTAAAATAATATAATATAAATACTATAAACAATATAATATATACAGTATCTGTATAACATCTGCCTTATACCAAAGCATGATTTTATAGTGTGCAAAAAACAATGGGGATAGGGGTGCGGTGCATCCCTCTCGTTCACTGGTCTCTCATATATATCCTCCACTGTAGTAGCACTTCACACATCCAAACTCCAAAGATTGATACACCTGGGTACAAGGCAGGCATAATATATATATATATATATATATATATATATATATATATATATGAAGGCCGACCAGTGTAAAGGTTTGAATACTCTTTATTATGTACTCTCAACAGTAACACAACTCAGAAGTACCCACTCCATAATTTAACCCTTCCTGAATTGCGAACGAAAATGGCAACATTGACACCTCTGCCCCTGAGTCACAGATAAACTCACACTGACGTTCCTTATAACTTTGTTTCACTATTGCTGATACGGTGATAAATCGTTTTGCAGTGGCTGAGAACGTGTTAATGGTTGTTCCCCACCCACTTTGTAGTTTAAAGAAGGTGATGGAACTTGGAACGTTCACTGGCAATTTCGAGCAATGTGTCCTGGTTTCCAACAACGTTGACACAAATGAACAAATGGACAATCCTTTCTAAAATGATGTTCAGATTCACAGTGAAAACATTTCGGCTTACTTTCTGCTCCATTCCATCCTGGTCTTGAAGGATTTCTCGGTTTCCCTCGGCCTCGATTATAATTGCCAAAGTGACCTCTTCAGGAATTTGTCTTCCACGAATCCATAGATAGTGCGTTGCCTTGGCGACCGCTTACGAAATTGATCTGCTTCTCATCTGTCTCGTCGACTCTCATGCCAAATACTGCTGCGATTTCTTCTTGGTTTTCTTTTGTAGATCAGTTCTAATCGTTCAAGTTCCTCGGCCAACGCTGTTATGTCTCTATATTTCCCATTGTTCTTTAGCTTTCACTGCTCATGTCGTGGTCAATAGCTGCCAAAAATTTATCTTGCAGCATTTGTTTAGAAGTCTTCGCTGCAGTATCTTCTTCGACTTCGCTCAAACCTGGGCAGGCCTTTCTGGTTATCTTCTCTACACGCCACGCCAATTGTCGTTTTAGTTGAGCCAACTCAGCAAATATGGCAGTCTTGTGCTCGACAGCCACTTTGTCGAACTCCTTCTTTAGAGCCTCTATAACTCTCTTCAGATCGTTCTGGTCCGTCTCGCGATGCACAAAAACGCGGCTCGATCTAGTTTACTTGCTATAGCGTGAGCCTCTTGTTTTCCTTCGAACTTCTTCGTCAAGCAAAAAAATTTCATCTTCATAATAGCCACAGATCAATATCTCCCCTACCGTCAATCAAATACGTCGACTCTTCTTTCAGACATTTCTAGTTAATCCCACTGCTGCCCGGTATCTCTTCACTAAAATAATGCTCTTCCACCACTATAAAGGTTTGAATACTCTTTATTATGTACTCTCAACAGTAACACAACACAATATATATAAACTATCTCCGAGCTGTCTCCACGGTTTCCACATTTGCAGCACAAGATTTCCTGATTTGCTCTTATTTTTTCCTTATTTTGAACAAAATTTCCTTCAACAATTTTCACTGGCGGAAGCATGCCATGTGACTGCAGCCAAACTCATTCACAGGCTCTTTATCTTCCAGGACGGGGCCTGCATATATGTGTAACGTTGTTAAAAATAAAAATGCCACTCTATTTTTATCTTTTATTATGCAATATAGTCACATATTACATTTTCCCTTGATTTTTTCTTAAAAATTCAAAATTTCATTCATATTTCCTTCCATTTGGTTTTTCCCTTTTTCCCTTCAAGTTGTCAAAATTTCCTTAAAAAGGAAAAAATCCTTCCAAGTGGAAACCCTGGCTGTCTCACAGTTTGTTCGACCCAACAGAGCACTGTCGAGGACGGGAATGTTATGTCATTTCCGGTTACACTGGTCAGACCACCGACATATTTCCTTGATTAGACACAATGGGCCTTGGCAGGGCATTGACTTTTTACCCTAAAGGTTGATAGCAGGGCAAAGACTTTTTTTACCTTGAAAGCAAGGAGGGCAAGAACTTTTTTTTGCACAATTCTCTTTTTTCCACCGGCCCAACCTTTTGGTAATTTTTGCATGGTCCCTAAGCAGAAAACTGCTTGCATGCAACTTTGATTTACTATACTCTATAGTTCAACGCTCTAACCACTGAGCTACACGGTCAAGGTGATGGAGGTCTGGGGTAAACGAGTAAACGGGTCCCCCCCCCCCCGAGAAACTGGGGAGAAATTAACCAAGAAATGCACATAGTAATTGTAATGTTTGGTTAGGCCATTCATTGCATTAGTTGTAGGTGGGGGCCATAGGGCCACACTACATATGTGTCCCACAAGAAGCCAGAAAATGTGGGGTTCCTAAATTAGAAACATGAGGCCCTAAATAAAAGTGAGGCAGGACCTGCCTGGCACTTGCCCAAAGTGACCCCCTTGATCCACCCATGGTGGCTAGAGCACTAATATAGATTACTATATTATTGGGATTATACTGACTATAGGTATAGGTATTAATTTGAGTAAAACCAGTAAAAATAAAATCGTTTAAATTAAATGACATAATTTCAGAACAATTTTTTGATTGAAATAAAGATTGCATTTATAACAGAATAGTAGTTTAAATATATATATATATATCATTGCAATTGGCCATGTAGTCTAAGGCGTCTCGATAACTGAAAGGTCTTGTCTATATTTATGTTTTGTCCACACGAGCAGCAGTTTTTTATCGGGTTTAAAACACAAAGCGATAGCCGAGTCCGAGTGTTTTAGACGCGATATCACACTGCTGCGAGTGTTTTGAACGGCTTCAAAAACGACGGCATCTAAATAATCATGTTTACCAACTATTTCAGTGATTCAAGCCATTTTCGCCGAGAAAATAGAAGGAAAAGTTTATGTAAATCAGGACAGGACGAATCTTTACTCCGTCATGCAAATCACATTAATTTCCTTGTCTTTTCGTCATGAATTATTAATGACTTTTGAAATTATTATAAATAGAGTAGACAGAAAGTTTTTGGTAGATAACTGTCTACTAAAGAGGATCATGAATAATTCATATAAATAATAATCAAATCACATACCGGGACAAGATGAATTTCCCCTTTCCGCCATGTTGCGATACTTAAATTGCGCATAAGATGATATATTTTAACGTGTTTGCGCAGCCATGGAATTCATGATAATAATGAATTCAATGTCAATTTACATTTCATGATTATGATGAATCCCCTTGGGAGACAGTGTTGGATGATTACAGGTGCAAATTCATTTGTAAACACGGTCCCATGCTATATCGCGCGATCGCGCTTGTTAACCGAGTTCTCTGTACCAGTGAATTGGCGGCCGATCGATAGACGAAAAAAGTACTACGGAAAAAGACGCAACAAAGATCTATCTCTTCGATCATTTCGCGAGACGGAGGGATTTGAGAAAGGATCTGAACTTGAAGACAGACAAATAATTGGCAGGCGTGCTGCTTGATAATTACTTTGGGATTTGGGGATAAAGATGTTCTTAGAAGGTGAGATAGGAAATTATCAAATTGATATTCAATACATTTACTTGTAAATCGGTACTCCTACTGTATGATTTATGAATATATATATACACATCGAATAGCAACGATAATATATTTTCTTCTTGAAATAGTGAAGTGTTCACTCAAACCGAAGTTCAAGACGAAGTTCGATTTTCACTATGGCGAGAAGACTGGAGACTCATGAGATGGTGTTGACTTGAAGGCTCCATTTCTTCGGCTGGCAGAATAACTTCGTCTTGAACTTCGGTCTGACTCTGAGGCTGAGTGAACACTTTACACTTCACCATTTCAGGAAGAAAATATATTATCGTTGCTATTCGAATGTGTATATATATACTCATAAATCATACAGTAGGAGTACCGATTTACAAGTAAATGTATTGAATATCAATTTGATAATTTCCTATCTCACCTTCTAAGAACATCTTCATGCCTTCCTTTCTCAAATCCCTCTGTCTCGCGAAATGATCGAAGAGATAGATCTTTGTTGCGTCTTTTTCCGTAGTACTTTTTTCGTCTATCGATCGGCCGCCAATCACGCCTACAACAAGCGCGATCGCGCGATATAGCATGGGACCGTGTTTACAAATTGGAGACTCTCTTGGGATCGCTGGAGTAAAACTCCTTCTGTCTCCTTATCGCTTTCCACAGGTTATCCCTTGTAAACAATGCTGCGTTATAGCCACCATGGCCGTCAAAGACTCCAAAGAATCCTTCGCTGTCGTGTTCTCGCGCCAATGTAACTGCGGTTCGACTCTGCTGATACCCTAATGTAGGCCTTAGAACTGGTTATTAACGACATCTTTTTTCAATCCTTTCTCAACCTTTCTACAAGAAATATACGTTTCGCCCTCACAGCTCGATTATAAACTAAACAAAAAACGCGTACGTTTACGTTTTCTTTTTCTGGCGCTTATAAATTGTTTACATATGAATTTCTTTCCGGTTTGAAGCAGCCAATCACGAACTAGTTGACTTGACATTATTTCCCACGCAGCCAATCACGTGTGACGACGAGTTCGGGCGAGTTCGGGCTAGATAAAGCACGAAATGCCAAGTTCAAAGTGTCAATATAATCTGCCCGTTAATGGTCTCGACCTGTCCTAAACAGACGAAAGAAGTGTTTATTGTCATATCCACCAGGGCATGTTTAATTGCAATACGTCAAGCCATAGTTTTCATATAAAAGCCGTAAGAATCGTAATGCAGCAGCGTTTTTAGTTGCGACTCTTGTGATAATCTAATGAATCCCGATAACCGCGAATGCCAAAATGTGATGAATTTAGTTTGTGGTGATGTTTTATAAGGTTGTTTTTCAGAATGCTGATGCTATGACGTAGACCATCATTTCGGACGAACGTGCCTGTAGTCAGCACGAGATGGCGTAAGCCATTGACAACAAAAATGACGCATCGATCGCTATTGTTTCGCTGGCGGCGACGGAAACGGCAGGAGAATAGTTTTGAAGTGCCTGCAGTGTAACCCAAATTATATATTATTTGTAAACATTGTTTATAAGGCAAATGGTTGAACAATGAAATAGTACGTTCTTTGATTTCATATTTGTTCATTCGATACTTGAAACAGATTTATGCTTTTATTATGCTAATGTGACGTCATCCCCCATATATATGATATAATAGACACGCGTATATTATGTATTTAGACTCGGTAATTCCAAATATGATTTCAGAATAGCCCTTTAACTTTTTCCTGTCCAGCCCAGTAAGGGGTCATAGAAGACCTCGAAGTCGTCAATCGAAAAACACGGCGCACGGAGTCTGGGACATGAGATCACTGATCTATATATAGACTGGATAGAGCTAGCCTCCTTCGCAGACGTTCTTGGGCCGTGTTATGCCCGCCCCCCACTAACGTCTGCTCAACCGAGCGATACATTCCATTCCGACAGTTTAACCAATCAAAGCTAACCTTCCCAAATCAGGAAGCTCGCCCTTGACCTTGGCCGCTCTTGAATATATTTTCCCGGCAAAAGATGGCGGATCTCGAGTTGGCGTTCAAAAGAGTATGCGAGAAGTTTCAGATAAAGGCGCTCAATCCTTGTCAACGAAAAGCGATTATTCATATAGTTGAGAAAAAAACTGATGTTCGTTAATCTTCCAACTGGGTTTGGTAAATCTATGATTTACCAAGCATTACCATTAATTGTGGATACCATCTCCAAAGCGTCGGGGCACATTGTTGTGGTTGTTTCTCCGCTTATTAATCTCATGCAAGAGCAAGTTCTTTATTTACGTGATGTTGGAATTTCTTCAGTTTGTTTGAGTAAGATCAAAGATGAAGAAACAAGAGATATAGAAGAAGGGAACTTCTCTGTTGTTTATGCAACGCCTGAAGCATTAATCAAGAATGAACGTTGGCGAAAAATGCTGTCGAGCAGCGTTTATACATCGAAGATGTGTGCGATTGCAGTGGATGAAGCTCATGTCATCAAGCAGTGGTAAGTAATGAGTAATGACACAAATAAAGAAACCAACCTGTTTACGTAGATCAAACTACAAATATTGTGGTTTATTAAATAAATTTTGATTGCATTGTGATTGTTGATTGTGTTTGTGTTTAATAAAGTTTATTAAATGATTCTCATTTTAAACTCAGCAATTGTTTATCATCATATTGTTTTACTTTATTATTTGAGTTTTCTTTAAATTCCATCCCATCGAATGTATAATACAATACAAATTTTCTCCTTGTTAACATTTATATTTTATTTTTTAGGGGAACCTCAAATAACACAAACAAAGCAGTATTTCGAGAGTGTTATTCTCGCTTGCATGAACTAAGAGCTCTTGCTCCATTGGTGAATGTTTTGGCCCTCACTGCAACAGCTACAAGATATACAATAAATACAATGTTGGAAGTTTTAATGCTTAAAGAACCCTTTGTGATATACGAGAGCCCAGACAAACCAAACATTGCATATTCAGTACTTTACATTAGCAAGGATAAAAGTGTAGAGCACTGTTTCAAATGGCTGAGCGACGAACTTATTGAACTTGGTACTAATACAACACGTACTATAATTTACTGCCAAACCATAAAGCAATGCACAGTTATTTACACAACAATCAAAGCAATGCTTGGCAAGAATCTTTTTATAGGTGAAACAAAAGATTACAAAAATGTCCTACTTGAAATGTTACATTCTTGTACACCTGATGATAATAAGGCGACAATTTGTACTTCATTTCAGGATGAAGCATCAGGAATACGAGTTTTGGTAGCAACCATTGCCTTTGGTATGGGTGTTGACTGCAAGGGTGTCTATCGGATAATTAATTTTGGGCCTTCTAAGAACGTTGAGTCCTACATTCAAGAAAGTGGACGAGCAGGAAGGGATGGGAAGCAAAGTGTTGCATATATAATTTACCATGGCTTGCTCCTAAATCATGTGGGAAAAGACATCAAACAGTATGTTAATACATTGAACTGCAGGCGAAAAATGTTACTAAGTCACTTTGATACCTCTTCACAAGTGAAGTGTCCTAAGCAATTGCACTTATGTTGTGATAACTGTGCTAGTAAGTGTGAATGTGGAGCTCCTGATTGTGGAAAATTGACAAAATATCCAGCTCATATAATACCAGACAGTAAAACAGCTAATTCTAGATGTTCAACTAGACAAGTCCTGCCTAATCAGAAGCATGTCCTGCAGACAAAATTGATTTTGTATTACAAGTTGTTGGTTCATGATATGATCAGTAAATCTGCAAATATGAAAACTTTGATGGACATCAAATTTTTGCTTGGCTTTTCAGAGCAACAAATATCTCAAGTGTTGGATAACTGTGACAAACTTTTTTCCATTGAAGACATTTTAACTTATGTGGAGATATGGGACATTAAACATGCTCGTGAGATACTCCATATGATTGGTCAAACATTTGAAGATTGTGAAATACCATACCCTAGTCAAAGTGAGGGCTTTGATGAACATGATGATGACGACATATGTCTTGGGGATTGGAGTGTGTTACTTGACGATGATGAGCTGTTTGACCAAGCAATGGAAAATTTATCTTTATCCTTACTTTCTGTTTCAATGAATATGTCTGCTGATGAAACAATTGATGGTGTTTACCTACCTGAGGCTGCAACTAATGCACTTGAAAACTTGATGCTTTGACCAAGGTTGATTTAGTATCATTTTTACTTTATTATTATCTTACAGTACAGGAACTAAAATTACAGTATGCCAGGGTTCGTACCAACTTGAATGTCCTTGAAAATATGTAAATTTGAAACAAAATTCAAGGCCTTGAAAGTCCTTCATAATTTATTGTTTACAGGGTATGGTACTCTAATTTTACCTAATGATTTTGCAATGTATAAGGCCAACAAGTATAATTGTCAATATCTAAGTTGTAAATTCACACAAAGCTCTGAACTCACCATCACTCCAAGCACTATCATTCAAAAATTAATGTCAAGTATTTATAAAGGGGCAAATTTCATGATAATTATATTCATGATTATATTCCTGATATTCAATGGAACATTCTGACAAGTACAGTAACTTAAAATATCTTCTCAGCAATATTGATGTCAAAGTTACCAGACATGATACCATGTTACCAGACTGGTTTGCCATGCCTGGTATGATGTCATGTCCTGTAACTTATAGACAACAAAAAGTCCATGAAGATGAAGTTTTCTACTGAGAAGATATATTACAATACTTGTCATAATGTTCCAAATAATTATCATGAATACTGTATAATGAAATTACATGTTCCTGTTCTGAAGGATAATTTAATTGTTTTATTGTTGAGCATGATAGGTGGAATTATACTGTACTTGTCAAAAGTGAAGTCAAAGCAGGTTGTGATATTTTTGGAATCTCTGAAATGCCAACCACCGAGTCTATTGATATTATTAATTTATATTATATATTACAATCTGTCGTATTTGCGTAATTGTAAAATTTATTGAAAAAAATTGACTGGAGTAAAATAATGCCATCATTGGCAGTGCCGTGGCACTTGCTACGGCCCTGCGGTTGATGTAAAAGTGATGGATGAGGGTCAGCAAAAGCATGTAGATGTAATTTTATTGTTCACTGTAAGCGTTTGGTGGGAGTGCAAGCCTTCATTTGGCATGTATATCTTAGATGACATGAAAGCTACAGTATGTAGCTGCAACTTACACTCAGAATCTTCAATCCAGTATGCCATTCACCAAGTTGTAAAGTCATGCCTTCAAGTCGGCTTTCAGGTGTATACCCGTTGGAAAGCGATCCTATTACATTTACAGCCCTTTCAACTGTCAACTGATCACCAGCAAACAGTTGGCCATCATATGTACCATCAGCTTTCTTTGGAATGTAGGAGTGAAAATGTTGTAATATTGCTAACATGTCAGCATTCTCATTTTCATTTCTAAATATAACACCCAGAGGAACCTATATGGGAAACATAATATTCCAAAGTTTTATTGACTGCTAAAGCTTGCAGCAATTGTTTACATGAGATTATTTGTTTTACCTTAAAGTTAGTTTTTAACCGAAATAAGTTATAAAAATGCCAGGATGGGAATCAGTTGTATGTTCTGCGATCAATGTTCTGCCAAGATTCTGATAGAGATTGTGTCAAAACTTAAAACTTATGCAATGCAGTTTATATAATTATATATATAATTACAAACATTACAGTAATGTAATGGTTTGTGATTTTGTGATTGTTACAGAAATAAAAATGAAAACTTGGATACATTTAGCCATGTGAATACCTTAGAAGTCCACTGTTTAATATATACTCAGATAATTTTAAATGCATAACAACATAATTATGTATAATTATAATAATTATAAAAAATACTGTAAGTAAATATATGTACCTTTGTTGACTTCTGAGACATTTCCTTACTATAAGTATGTGGAATGTGGTAAATACAGACATCCTTAAGTGGACCAAAGGCATCAAAATACTCAACCAAAATCCTTGATACCAGAATGATGTAGTTAAACCTTTGCTTTTTCATATCATTATGTGAAGGCAAAAATTTTAGGTTAGATACTTTAGAAATATCTTCTTTTTGTCCTTTACTTGTATAAGAATTACCAGATACTCTGTTTGTTACCATGTGGTGATTGATCCAGTGAATGTCCCTATTTTGATTAGCCATTGTCATGTCCTTTGTTTTAATTTCCATGTCAATGTTATCAAAGGCAATAGTAAATCCTGGGTGATGGTTTGTTGTCTGATGCTTTAGTTCTTCTTGTGCATTATGTTTCTCTGCTGCATGATTTGCTTCGCATCCCTCTGTACAGTCAGCAGAACAATTATGAACACTTGTGCTGATATCCTCTAGATGCTGTATGTTGCAGTTCTCCTTAGTTATAATGTCCTTAGCAGTATGAAGCTCGGCATCAAAATCTTTCCCAAGGGTGTCTAACTTGGCCAATGTGCACTGATTTGAGCATGTCAGACGCATCTTACTAAATCTTTGAAGGGTTGACTAAAATAAATCATAAATAATTTATTATAATTATTAAAACATGATGCCCTTATAAGTTATAACCCAAGAGGTGTACATTTACAAGTCAAATTATAAATAAACAACTACAATATTTACATGTATACATTGTTTATTTAGTTGTTTAATTTACATACTGTATAAATTTGTAGTAAATTTTTGAGGGTAACCTTTTTAGCAATTGAGATAAATAACAAAAATAAAACAATATATAGGATGTGTTCTTTACCTCAATTGATCCTGTCTTAAGAAGGATACCAAGTACGCAGCCAGTGGCATTCATATGCGCGTTTCTTTGCTTTAACAAAATTGATCCAGCTAGCGCAACACTCGGAAGCCATCGTGCTTCTTTAGTACTGCGGGACAATGCAACTGTCATCAAGAAGGCATAAAAGACTGGCGTTCTAGTCTGCCATTCCTCGCGTAGTGATTGCATTGAATAGTTAACCAATTCACCTTTTCCAGTTTTCCTTAGTATGGATGGGGTTTTCCTCGAGCAAATCCCACTCACCTCGTTAGAGACTGTACGAAGAACGTTTTCTACAACAAACTTTGATATGGGATTACATTTCATGACTGCATTCGCTATTCTCTTAGGTTGTCCGTGAATTAGAGCCTTTCCAAGGGCCTCATAATCTAATGACAATGTCTTGTTAACAGTTCTGCTCGGATATTCTACATATATCTTCACCTTTGCTGTTGAAACTGGGGAACACGGTACAGTTAAGGTTGGTATGGTACTGGTAGAAGATGGTATTGTCCGAATGCAAAAGATGTATTCTGAGCGACGGGTGGCGGAAAATCACCAAATTGCATATTATGATCTCTGGACAATGTTAATGAGCCAAAGGCGTTGAAACCCACTTGATATCTCTGATGACCATGAAATTGCGGTAAATATAATCCAGAATTATTTCCATAAGATGTACAAGTCGTAGTGGGATTGGAAAAATCCAATGATTTAGCTGAGCCAAACGCGCTGATTTATTGCGGACGATGTTAGTTTTTCAGGTGGTCGAGCAGAATTGTTCATCTTTAGTAAAATCGTTCTTAATTTCTTCCTTCGCATCTTCTAAATTCTTTATCTTTTTTTCTAGTCGCAGCAACCGTCTATAGCATGTCTTAAAGCATATGAACAGATCGTTCCCAGAGGATTAGATATTGACATCGACATCAATTGCCGTTTTGATAAGACCTTTCAGGTCTACTGATGTTTTCCCAAAAATTTTAATTCTTTCATTATTTGGTGGAGCGCTGTTACAAAGAAAACATCGCAAATCTCCACAGACTATTTTTTGTGGTGTTTTATCCATTCCTGAGCTTACATACTGAAAATAAAATCATAATTTTTCGCGGGAAATTCATTGTTTACTTCTTACTTTGCCCCCCTGTGAACAATGTAAGCAAATCTGATTGGTTCCTCAAACACAAAGGGAATGGAATGTATCGCTCGGTTGAGCAGACGTTAGTGGGGGGCGGGCATACACGGCCCACAAAGAACGTCTGCGAAGGAGACTAGGATAGAGCATGATTGTATTGTCTGAAAATGAAGCTTCCGGTTGTGTCGTGGCGGCCATATTGGAATCGCTTAAGTATTTACTGTTGCGCAGTTAGAGTTTTCGTGTTTTAAAGCATTTTCTCCTTCGGGATCGGACAATTTTTTTTATTACGAGAAAGAGAGGACACGCGAAGCATTTTGAGAGAGAAATTGTAGTTGTTTGGCCCCATATTCTTGGGAAAAACGGAATTTGCGAGTTCGATGGTTACAACTTTGAACTGATGAAGGCCATTATCATTCAGAATTTACTCAGAATATGGAACACTGCTAGAGGACTAAAAGAATTCGGAAAATTTGATCAACTGAACAAGCTTTACTACGGACAACCGCTATGGTAAGTCTTGAAATATAGTTATTTCGATTTTTGTGTGAGTACCGTCGGTGAGTACTTGTGAGTTGTGACTAAAAAGTATATTTTAGTACGTATGATGTATTAAAGCCCGAATTAGATAACCCCATCTGGTAGATTTTATGAATGCATGGACAACCTATTTTAATCATTACCCCGAGTTTTCTTTGAGTAAAAATATATTGTTTATTAAACTCGGTTCATCTAAAGGCCAATCTACACGATACGATTTGTCGTATACGATTGTCATCTTGGTGTATGTGATCAAACTGTACACGTGTGTCAACATTCGTCATCGAATCATAAACAAGAATTACGTCGTGTACAAACAATTGCATACGCCAGTACAACAATCGTATACAACAACGTACGCCAGAATGACAATCGTTTACGATGAATCGTATCGTGTAGATGGCCCTTAAGAGTGTGCATCTATTATTATTATTATTATTATTATTATTATTATTATTATTATTATTATTATTATTATTATTATTAGTATGCATATTTCTTAATTCGAAATCACAATGAAAAGTTCAGCTGGATACAAAAAAATTGCAATTGATAATCACTATTTGGTCTATTTTTGAGAGTGTTGACTGTGTACATGTTGGGGCGTGTCGGGGATTGCCTCCCAAAAGTTTCTCCCGACGCTTCACAGTCGGTTTTTATCGTTTAATACGCTCCTTTTATGAAAACAGTTTCCCTCGCCTCGAGGTTTCGAAAGAACAGACTACAACACCAAAAAACATCACTCACATTCTCCTCCCCAGTCCACGCGGTTGCTCGCAAACAAATATCTAACACAAATAAGCGAATTGCCCAGTTTCCAACACGCTCCCCCATATAACTCGCCCGAGTTATATGTTTGTCTGTTTACATGAAACTGGCTCCTAACAAAACCAATCAAATGTTCAAAGTTCGCTACTGTTAGTAGTATAGAGAGTGGGGCTACGAGCCCAATTTTTACACATTCAATGTTGAACGCGAATATAATCACCAAAACATCGCCAAATTTACACCAAATCCCAAACCCCCAAAAGTTCGATGTCATTTCGGTAATTCTAAATTTACAACATACATCAAATAAGACCACAAACTCGATTTATATGCTAATAATGTGACATTTCAATATTTTTGCATGTTTTTTAAAAAATAGAATGTGTCGTTTCACATTTTTCACATATTTAAAAAAGAAAGTGTCGTTTCAACATTTTCACATTTCAACGTTTTCACATTTTTTTTTCAACAAACTACAACTACTACTGTCTCAACTCACGCGCGAAAAAAAACCACTAGATTTTCAAGTCTAGTGGTGATGTTTATCCAAATGGATAGCGAAATGGTGCTCTTTTGATTGACAACATTGGCTAACAAATAGCCAACTATTCTACGAATTAGTCTGTTTGTTCACTATTCTCAGTGGTATCTCTCACTACAATGTTTTTGTGGCCATACGCGTAGGAGTCAATACCATTCTCTAAAAGGTATCGTTTGTCATCAAAGCAGGACAGCGATACTTTATTAATTTCGTAGCTACCAATCTGATGTTTGACACTTCTAATGGTCTTCATTGTGTGTCGCAACTGTTTCTGCTCGAGTAACACGCTTTTGTAGTCTTCGTGTCTGATTACCTTTTTAATTATATTTTTTCTAATACCTTTAGCGGTTTTCCCGCCACCTCCACCCTCTTTTAAATAGCTGTACATTTTACTGCGCAACCCGACGAACTCAACAATTGGCGTTCCAGCACACTCGTCCTTCATCTTCCCAATAACTTTCTTATTCTCTCTAAAGAAGAATGGGCTGTCTGCAGGGTAGTCGCTATTATCAAACTTTTCGCACTCCATCATAAAGTCGGAATAAACGTCGTCAGTTTTGATTGAGTACAACAGACTGTCAGTGTCAGTGAAGTGCAATCTACAGGTATCGCTAGAGTACTTTTTCATAATATAATTGTAGTGAAAATTGTACATCAACGTTTTGCTCAAGTCTAGTATGCACATACCCACATATGCAGGTCTGTTTAGTGTCAGCGTTTCTTTAACTTTGTGGACAGCAACTAAGTTCTCGCTAAATATTTTGCAAGACACAAACGTCGGCTTCGAGACAAGCTTTTCTAATTTTTTCTCGGTGGTAACTAATCTTACATCAACACGCTTCCTCAAATTCTCCATTGTTTTCCCGAACACGCTGTTATTCATCAACTTGAAGAAGTCCTTCTCAAAAGCGTTCTTAGCCGCAGTTCTTTTGACTGTGTTAAAGTCGATGTACTTGCCCAACCACTTGGATTGGTCAAACTGTAGGACCCTATGAATCTTATTGATTTTTAATCCAAGATCCACATACAACTGCAGATTTCCGTAGTGACACACATACTTTTTTTTATCCTTCAAATTAGTCACCAACTTCTTCACACCGCCAACACTCACATTAAACTTATTTTTGATTTTCGTGCAGTACTCTGACAACATGTCGACAGTTATCTCCATCTTCTCGGGAGCCACCGGGTAATCGTTGTGTAGGTCATGTAAATGAGTTGGATACTCCAAGTCGACTTCAAGCAGTAAGCCCTTTTTACTATCGTTGTGATAGTCGCATAGATTAACTTTTTTTATTTCTTTCTCAGTCAACCACTTGAAGCCGCCCGTAGGTAGACTTCGACTCATTGCCCATCCATACAAGTTGTTGGCGTCAAGGTACATCAAATACTTCGACTCTTGCTCTTTGTCATACCCTTCCATGTACTTATTATTCGCCACGCCATGTCTGTTGCATATGTAGCTCACACCACCACGCATACCTAATTCTACGAACTGGAACATGTCGATGTCGGACAATAATTCGAGTTCTACTCCAGTCATCTTTAACATAGCGTCCCAAGCCAATCCAGGCGATGTGAAATAATGGCAAGGGTCTAATTTATACTCGCGATGACATGTCTTTCTAAAGTTCTCAAAAACGTCGGTAAGCAAGAGCACATCACTTTTCAAATACAGGTCGTGATACCCACCCATACTCTCAACGTCGAAGTAGTCCCACACGTCGATGGCGCGCTCATGCATTTCTTCCGTAATATGCTCGTCATTCAGAATGCTGTAGAAGTCCTTTTTGGAGGGTAGCTCGCATTCGTCGAATTTATCAAAGGAGTCCATGTAATCATAGGGATAGACCCCCTTTCTTGTCATGAGTGTCAACCCCTCGTCGCGAAACACTTCTGACGTGTATTTGAAAGCGTCCCTTGGTAGGTTCCTCACCAAGTTGTCTAGACCACTACCCATGAACTGAAAGCTGTCCAAGAACACCAAGTTTTTTCCAAGCATGAACGCCATGTACTTCTCCATGTTGTTTGGTATCACATTTATGTCTTGACCAAACTTTCCAATCTCCTGCATGATGAAATGACTATCGTAGCCACGTAAGTTGTGAAAGATCACAGGAATTTTATCGGTCAACTTAAAGTTCACATTACATTCACGATGCGCAGACCCTCTGTACTTACCTGACACGTGACAGTGGTCTCTCACTCTAACGTCAGCGCTGGTGTACTCAACGCTACAAATATGACAACTTTTAGCCTCGTCAAAGTTCTTCTTATCGGTATCAGTTAGTGTCATCTCTTTGTTAAAGTGACTCTCGGATGTCTCTTTACAATATTTGACAATTTCTAACATCTCCCCAATGAACTTGTTGACTGCATTTTCACCGCGATACACTTTTACTGGCTTACTGTACTCATTGTCGTAGCAACAAACCAGTTTATACCCATAACCACAGTCAACGTGCCTCTGGTAAGCACTTGTGTAGCTACACTCGCTTGACAGCTTTGTTGTGTGCACCTTCTGTGTGATAGCCTCGAAGTCTGCATACACCACAAATGGTACGTTTAGCTGCCTACTAAAATTCTCGTATTTCACTTTCGCACCTTTTTGCGGCATTTTAATAGCTTGCTTCCCATTGATGACCAAACATACTTCAACATGACTTTTAAGCACGCCCGCTCGACTAAAACACTGTAAGCAATATCTACAAAAGTGTTTTCTAGCCTTGTGCTTTGTCTGGCGATACATAAACTTGTTGAAATCGCGAATGTACACATAGTGCTTGTTGCCTATGTCATTAGTTATCAACAATAGGTCCATATGGTCAGGATACGCCTCCTTAGAAACGTACACAGGGAATGGCTGCTTATCTTCGTACCCAAAAACGTTTACGCTAATATCGTTTGCCTTTTCGATCTTGTTGTAGTCTTTGAGTGTGACTGGGAAGTCAATTCCGTCATAATTCAGCTCACTGGCATGTCTGTCGTACTTTGACGTTCTTTCGGAGTGTTCTTCAACAGGAAACTTATGTGCGAGGTGGCACCATCTAAAACACTCGTTGTCATCATCGTTATTCACGTTTATCAAACCCTTCTTACTATTACGCAACTCCTTTGGCAACGCAATGTAGCTACTCCCATTCAAAGGTCTATAAATAGCAATATTAACGTAGTGCGCGTCTATTTTGTCGATAGTCCACCCAGACCCCTCAGATAGCCACCCAGCTATCCGTGTCAAGATTTGTTCCGATCCACGGTTGGCGACACCCTCGATGTCGTGGTCATTAATGACGACGAACGTTTCGCTGTTAAAGTAGGCAGTTTTGTATGTGGTCTTATCGAGTTCTAAAACTTTCTCAAAAGTGACCTTGACTGTCTCTACCACTTTCATTCCGTTGGTCTCACCTAGTTCGCGTCTCAAAAGATTAATGACAGCGCTTCTACTGCCGTTTACCTGATTGATGTCTCTATCGTCAATTACCTCGACTCCATAGGACCTGGTGAACCCTCTCAGTGCTCGATCCAACAGCCGTGGGCTATGGTCTTCAACTGTGGGTTGTGCCTCCCGGTCTCTGACAAGACGGTTGTGTGTCCGACTGCCAGCGTTAACTCGTCTGTTTGTCAACGGATTAACAATATTGACATTTGTCGCGTCACTAAAAACACCATCTCTAACAAGTTGATTGTAGACTCGCCCGTGGACGTTGATTGCTCTACCTGTTAGTGGATTTACAACGGCTGCACCATTTCTAACAAGTGAGTTTTCTGTGACGTCATCCATGGCTTCTATATACTACACTTGTTTTTTTTCCTAAGCCACTCGTCGTAATAATTATCACCACTTTCGCACCATCCCAACTTTGGATACACCACCCCGAACAGATTGTAGTCAAACAAGTCTTTCACCTTACCGTCTTTAAGGTCTGACACCTTCTTAAGTGTCTCGACTCGTCTTCTATGACACAACCTAATAATGTAGTATCCATATCTGCTGACGTTTCTACCCTTTACCAAATTGCATGAGTACAACGCATTGACAACTTTCAAGAAGTCCTCTTTTATCAACTCAAGGTGCTCGTGCTTCACAACGTTCCGTAGTCTCCTCCCCATCCACCAAGACCGTTTGTGAACGCTTTTTAGTCGTGTGAGTCTCATGTCGCTGTAACTCTGAGTGTAACCCCATTCGGTGTCGCCACACTTTGGACACGTGTACCCACCACAGACAGTCACGTTTTTCACAACGTCACAATCTGAGCAGTGGTAAATTCTGGAGACGCCCCCGCACTCAATTTGCGTCTCACTCGCGATCTCGTCAATTGTTAAACCATAACTCATCTGCCTCATAAGTTTGTCCATCACTCTTATACTACTCCAACATTTTTTACCGAGTTAACACCCACACCGCTATTCCACTACCCAAACCTAGCGCGCTAACAAACAACAATTGGTACTCCTTCATTTCCGCACTCGGTTGGTAGTAATCCGCAACCCTCGGAGAGTCAGTGAACACTCGTCCGTTGTGCTGAATAGTCAGCACTCTTCCAAGCTCCTCCAACGCGCGGCTCGTGTCATTGATGCTAGCATTAGCGTCAGAGAGCTGTTGTCGTAAACGCTGGATCTTATCTCTCTTGGCGACTTCGTTTTCAGACCACGCTTCTTTTGCGCTGGCTAACTGCTCCAACGCGTGGTTATGCCTTTTCATCTCAGCTTCATAACCTGTGTGATTAAACTTTGAAAACATAAAGCCAGCGCCTGCGAAAGCCACTGCATTAAATATCCCTCCAGCCACAACACTCACCATTAACTTACGTTGATTTGAATGGATCTGTCGGTATCCACTTTTTTGATTGTAACCATTTTACTAACAACGTTCCTGCGCCAACAGCTGCAGCGAGTTTCACTGTGCCTTTCACTTTCTCTGGTGTTCCCAATGGTTCTCCCAAAGCCCTTTTAGAAATCATACTCACTGCCACAGCGCCAGTCGTGACAAGTAGCGCATCGTATAATTCGTTCATAAGTTCTTTTCGATCGATCGCAGTCATATACATTGTCGTGTGTTTTGTTCAAGAATCAAACGTGTCTAACGCTGGACGACAAGTTCTACGATTTTCTGACGCGGGTGATGCTGCAGTACTCACAGGTTCTAGTCGTGTTTCTTTTTCACTACTAATTGTGTACCACAATGAAGCAGCAGCAACGATAACACCAAGTGTTCCGACAATATAACCATAGCTCCACTCACTACCCTGTTCTTCGTTGACTATCATTTCACGCATTTTCTTTTCTTTCGCAGCTTTCGATATCTCAGCCAACTTTTTACCAGCAGCGACGCGCTTTGGGTCCTTCACCTTAACACTTTTCACATCAGCCGTGATCTTCGCTTCAACAGCCGTCTGTGAGTCCTCAACCATCTAATACACTATCACGTGTTATCTTACTCACAGATGACCTCACAGGTGTCTCACAGTTGACCTCACAGGTATCTTACAGTTCCAGACCAAACGCGCTAAAAATTAGGATTTTTTCTGAGAGTATAACATAATGACTCAAGCCCGAGAAACTAGCGAAGAAGATATTGCCAACATGCTGAGAACGGCCTTTGTCAGTGTGTCTACCCCACGAGTCGACAATGGACCCAACGTCTTAAACAAGTACTTCTCAACATACACACTGTTCGACCCTGACCCTGAAGGGCAACCAAAACGGCTTGGCTCTCAGGTCCGCCATACGAGGTATCTTCTCGACGCTTGGATCAGTCTTCGAGAAGATAGAGCCAACGAGCTTGCTGGTATGTTATCTGACATAATCCCTGTGTGGTGTTACTCACCATTCAAATACCTTATGTTAGCGAGTGATGTCTACTTGAACAACCCTTGTGAGTCCACAGCTACATTACTCGGTAACTTCCTCCAAGTGTTCTTAGCGACCCTTATGTGGAAACCATGCCCAACCAAAGCCAAAGCGTGGCTAGAGCTCGCCGCAAACCGCGACGTTCACGTTTGCAAGGTGGGGTGTAATGAGATACTGGGTGTGGATGATATCAGGGACCACGTACTCTCGCCCGCCCACAGGCACTTCGCGAGAGACGAAAACGTGTACACCTGTCACCCATGCGGTGTGGTCACCAACGACCCACTGCATCGCTTGAGACACGAGAGCTCGAGGTCTCATCTTAAAAACTTAGAGCTCCAGCGGATATTCAACATGGAACGACGGTTTCCACCAGAATAAAAAAATATTTATCTGGGGGTATAGTAACCATGAGAAAAGTTGGTAAACTAGAGATCGTGATTGGTCCCATGTTCGCAGGAAAAACGACAGAGACTCTCCGCAGGTTAGTCGCGCTAAGTAAGTCAGGGCTCAAAGTCCTCTACATGAACAACACAGGCGACACTAGGCGAACTGACCACGCGTTCTCCACACATCGTCAGACCATTGTTGTCGGATCAGACAGTTTACCTGCGAAGTTAATCACCAACCTCCCGAGTTCTTCCGAGATAGCTGACTATGACGTCATCGGAATTGACGAAGGCCATTGGTACTCTGGGCTACTCCCAGTTACTCATGAATACATCAAAGCTGGCATTCACGTCATTATTTGTGGTCTCATAACAACAGAGCATTTAAAAAGACTTGGTGAACTCGACACATTGTTCCCAATGGCAGACGACATCACATTTCTAAAAGCGTATTGCGCCGTTTGTCGCGACACTTACGGAACAACTGTTGACGCACCATTCAATTGGAGATACAACCCAGGACCATCGTTTGTTGGTGGTGCTGAGCAATATCGCGCAGTGTGCAGACGTCACCATCCTTCCACACAAAATTAAGGGTGTTCTCAATACGTCCCACTTTTTAAATTTAGACATTGGTCACACGAAGCGTCCAATGTACAGTAGAAACATTTTTCACACACGTAAAATTAGTCGCGCGTCACACAGTGATGTCTCTCATGGTTACTCAACGCTGATTTATTTTTAAATTTACGAAAACACTGGGAGCACTGAAACCCAACGTCGAGGAAATATTTTATCACCGCGGTAATAGCGTCGTCGTATGAGTCGCACAAGAGTGTTAGATACCCAGCGGATTTGTATCTGAGTAGCAGAGACTCCTGCTCTTTGGACGTCTTGCCTGTGCCACCTGGATTCTTGAACTCAATCACGAGTCCGCTGTGCTGTCGGTTTGCATTAGCAACAATCAAATCAGGTGTTCCACGTTGGTAACCTTTTTTCCATGAGTTTATTCTTTTACTCGAAGTGTCTTGGTTTTCACCACAAGCGGCTATCAAAATAGCTTCTGGATAATATTTCCTAAGAAAACCGACGACTTTCGTGTGAAGATCGAACTCGGTGATCATTACGAATTGATTGTGTTTGAGACCAACGTCGGCTAAACTTTTTCTAACGCTTGGTAAGACTTCTGAGTGCATCCACCTTCCAAAGTGTTTCGCACGCTCCATTTTACTCGAGAACGTCAATGAGTAGACTCCAAGTTCGTTGATAAACGAGGCCTGCTCTATCTTCATTTTACAATCAGGTTCGACGTGGTCGTTGACTGCATCTTTTGGTTGAGCGTAACCTAGAGCACTTGCGACTTCTCTTGCTTTGAACCATATTTCACCATTGTGATTAGCCATCGTGATTTGGTGACCATCGAATAATTGCACTGAGTTGGTTGCCATTACTATAGCCTCACAAAAACTACTCGACATAGGTGTCAGGTTTTTTATAGATCTGGTTTGTTGTGTACCAATGCAGCAGATGTGTTTTATTAGTCTTCAGTTTTCTACGTCGTCTGAAAAAGTTTCTAATGTTATGAACCAGTTTTCTAAGCCAACCCATTACATAACTTAAGTCACGTCTCCTACCACTCCCACAGTGTCTGACTCTGGTAACATAATAGGTTTGCCGTAAGTCTTTTTAGACCTCATACCAATCTCAGCGTGAAGCTCGAGAGTAACGTCACCGCGGCCAAACGACCCACCAGCTTTGAACATGTGATCAGTCGTCTTATTTATCTTATATGTTTCGTGAGGTCTCGAAATACATGCTCCCATTTACTTTACACCATATTCCTTCATCATTTCTCCACCCATGATTATGATGTCTCGGTTCGTCATGTAACCACTCACAATTTTCACACCGTAGAATTCTATCAACGATGGGTACGCATAAGGTGCGAGTGGTATTCTTGGTCGATGTATTCCAAAAATCGTTCCATAGGGTGTGCCTATCTTTCCCATATTCGCTACGAAGTCTGAGTCGGTTGACTTAACGTTGTTGACCCTGACATGTGAATTATACATTTGCCAGTGTATTGATATCATATGCGTTTTACTTATGTCAATGCTACTCGGAATAGTGCATACTTTCTCCATCGCTGGGATGCTACCACCATACGCGAGTCCATTAGTCACACCAGTCTTGTACCCTATGAACTTGTCCCAACTACCATCGTCGTTTGATATAATTGTCTCCCAATTTGACCCAGCGGTTCTCATGGGTAGCCTCACCACGACAAAAATGGAGAGATCACACCATTGCATACTCGGACAATTAAAATGGAGACCTGACTCAAGTGGGATTGGTGTTAGCACAGGGGATAGAAAACTTTGACTTACACCGCTGATGCCAACAATAGGGCCATAAGCTAGGTTGTTTTGCACTAATTTGTTTGTTTCACCAATGGCTTTCACTTTGTTTGAACCATTGGTGTGAAACTCCACATTTTTCAAGGCGTGTGTGCTAACGTTGAAGTCAAGCACGACGTTATACGACCGACTCTTGAGGAAACCTGATAGCAATTGGTTTAGAGTTATTTTGTTGATAGCGTCTGAGTCGTCGACTGGATCTGCTACGTTTTTTATTGCTGAGCCTTGCATGTCTATTATCCCAGACATCCTTCCACCAGTCGCGCTTAATTTAGGATCTTCGTTCAGATGCCTTTTCGTTCTCTTTAGTATTTTATCGTGAGGGTCGTCAGACTCATACCCATAGTTTAGACTCATTACTACTTCAAGACGTATTTGGTTACTAAATAGCCAGAGACTGCTGAGAACCCTAAGATTATCGCCAACGTTGTTGTGTCTGACTCACTCGCGGTGACTCGCGTAGTGTGCTCTGTTTGATTGGTGGTGACCACTGTTTTCTCCACGGGTGGTACTACTAGAGTGTCCAAGTGGGGTTGTGAGTCCTGGTGAACTTTTTTATGCTCCACTTTTGGCGCTCGATAGTTCAACCCATCGTTGTACCCAAATGTCATCCCAGTTTCAGACGAAGTTCTGAGCACGTTATTGTAACCAACAATGGGGTCCTTTAACAAGACCATGCTTCTGGGGATCAACCAAGTGTTAGGTGTCACAGCTGTGTCTAGCTTGACTTTGATCTCACTAACCGCTTTGTTCATAAGGTTGATCCAAACACTTGGTGAATACTGAATCACACCGTCTTCAACGTTGTCTCTAAAGATTTGTTGTGTTTCTCTAGCGCTGGCCCTAGTTCCTACGATGCTTTGCTTTGAATCCGCTTGGGCTCCAAGAATGGCACGCATGTAAACTTCGATCGATTGGTTTAGTAGCTCTTGTCCTAATGGTGTGAACCCGTCAGAGTGTATCGGGCAATACCGACGATAATCACCTTGGATGTCCTTGATGTATCTATTGTCAACATCAGTCAATGGTACATGACCTCTCAAAAGTCGCCAGTCAGGGAGGTACAGTCTTAAGATTTCGCTAACGTCAACTTGACTCTTACTCAAACGAAACATCACACGACGAATGGTGAAGTATACATGAAACCTCATGAGACTTACGATTTGCTTTGGGACGTTGACTTGATAACTTAAGTTCTGTAGAGACACCCCTGAGCGGTATGTAGCGATGTACATACCTGCGATCGCTTGATAGTAACTCTCCGTTAGAGTCCAAACTGTGTTAACGTTACCAATCGCCTCGTCATAGTGACGTCTTTTGGTGTCGATGAGTATTCTCGGTAGATTTGATTTGAAGGAATTATTGTCGTCAACAAAGATGTCAAAATTGTGGGTTGGGTAATTTAGGACATATGGTGGAAACGTCTCGATCTCTCTGTAGCTCTTTTGGGTTTCTGTCAGTAATAACTTTGGGACACGCCCATCGCTCGACCATATTTTTGGGAATCTTGGTGTGTTGCTAAGGAATTTCGTAAAGCCCTTGTTCTTCGTGAACATTGGTGACTCTATGTTTATCATGTCAGAATACTTTGGACCTAACTTGAAGTAAATGTCAACGGTCTTGACTGTTTTATTGTCGTCTGCGAGATTGTATCCAAACTCGAACTTATCTAGTTGCGCGTTTGGGAAATCACTAAGAAAAATTAGTTCACCTTGTTTTCTTTTTGTCAGCATATATAACATACACTACATTATATGGTCAGGGTTGTAGTGTTGATTAGAGGCCCAACGGAGACTGTGGATTTACCAGAAGCACTTTTGACGTTTGGCTCAGATCCTCACTTACTAGTGAAAAAAGCGACCATCTTTTGGGACTACGTTAATGTGGAGACTGGTGTGAATGATGAAATAAGTTACAACAGCAACAAACACGTTTTTGAGCCTGGGTACCACACTTTTAAAATGATTGCTGACGAGTTGAAGGGATTAGGGGCTATTGGGTTAGTAGCCAACAAACACAATTCAAAGTGTGAGATAAAAACTGACCAACAATTAGAGCTGTTTAAATTTGGAGAACTCTTAGGGTTCAATGATAACACGACGGTGAGTAGTAGTGGTTTGGTCAGCCCTAATGTTGTGGACGTTAACAAAGGGTTGAAGTACATACAAGTGGGTTGTAGCATTGTGAACAGACCTGAGAATATTGTTAATGGTAGCAAAAGTGAGGTTATCGTTGAGCTACCATTGACCACCACCCAACCACTTAAGAGCTCCGTTCAACAATTCTTCAATATTGAGTCGAAGGTGTCGATAAACAAAGGCGCTTTTACGCAGCTAGTGTTTAACGTGACTGACCAAGATGGTAGTGGTGTCAACGTTGGTGACATATTGTTGGACTTGTATGCAACGCTTGAGTAGCTAAACGTGCGCTAAAGTAATGAGTCTAAACTATGGGTTCGACTCTGGTGGTTACACTGAAAAGCGACGTACACACAACAATCCTCAAAAGTTGACGGTGCTCATTGAAGGTGTGGAGAAAGTTGTGACTTTTGACTACAGTGTAGTTACTAAGCCACATATGATAACCCACACGTTGTAGTTAAGACAGCCACTGTGTTTTGGAGCTACGATAACGTGACTGATAGTGATGATATTCGATTCATAAACGTTGGATTAGGAACACCGTATCCAGGACTCGCGACAACTCGATTGAGTGGAGGTCACTACGACTTCGACGCGTTGGTTAGAGCTCTACGACTCACGCTCAAGGAGGCTAATATAGACTTCGTGGTGGAGAAACTGGTGGCCACAGGTAAAAGTAGGGTCAAAGTTCGGCGTATGAGGTATGGCTCCACCACTAGAGTAGAACTTAGGCTAGGTGACATTGGGCTTTTGCTTGGTTTCGCGAAGGACGCAGGAATTACGTTAGATGCTAAGTGGCACGACAGTCCAAACAAGATTGACATGAACAGAGGTCTAAAGTATGTAGAAGTCTCGTGCAACGCTGTTGAGACGGAGAGTAATGTGGGCACTGACGGGAGTCGTAGTGATGTGATCACAACATTGCCAGTGCCCACCGAGCAGTCTCTTGATGGAGGGATACAACGTTATGCATATGTTGAGTCCAAGGTGAGAATTAAAAAAGGTATTTACTCAAGTATGACGTTTCGTGTCAAACCAAACAATGGTGACGCTGACGTTGGCGCGGTGTTACTGGAACTGTATATTGTGTGAATTATATGGAGCTTGGTGTGGAGACAGAACAAGGGTTGAGAGACATTTATTATAATCCTAAGACAGGGTACAGTGGTGTAGAGAAATTGTATCAAAGTGTATTGGGAGACGGATTGAAAGTGACTAGAAAAACAGTGAAAGAATGGTTGACAGCGCAGGACACTTACACTAGGTACAAACCTATTGTGAGAAGACATAAGTTCCGCGCGACTTTTGTTGGATTTCTTGGTGAAGAGCTTCAAATGGATCTAGTGGACATGAGTAAGTATTCAAAACAGAATGGGGGTTATTATTGGATATTGACAGGCATTGAAATATTAAGTAGATATGCTTTTGGTATTGCAGTTTATAGAAAAGACACTAAGAACATGACTAAGGCTGTTGGAAAGTTGTTGAGTGACTTTAAAGATCGGTTTGGAACCGTGCCTAAGTTAGCGCAATTTGATGATGGACTCGAGTTCTATAACGTTGGTGTGAAAAGTTTGTTGGAAAAACATGGTGTTGAATATTTCAGCACTAAGAGCGATAAAAAGGCTGCTGTTGTCGAGCGTTTTAATAGAAGTCTCAAGAGCATTATGTGGAAGCACTTTTACACTCGTGGAACGTACAAATGGATTGACGTTCTTGACCAGTTTGTGGACAATTACAATAGCAATGTGAATCGCAGCATTATGATGAAGCCAAAGGATGTCAATAAGTCAAATGAAAATGAAGTGTGGACCACTTTGTTTGGTCATCAATTTGCAGACAATCCATTACCAAAGTTTAGAGTTGGTGAATCGGTGAGAATTAGTAAATACAAAAGCGTGTTCACAAAGGGTTACGAAGCCAACTTCACCGAAGAGCTGTTTAAAGTGGTAAAGGTTATTCGTGGTGATCCAAATGTGTATGAAATTGAGGACCACACCGGTGAACAGATTATTGGGAAATTTTATGAACAGGAATTATCGCTGGTCAATAAGAAACATGGCGACGATGTGTACAGAGTTGAAAAGGTGTTGAAAAGAAAGAAAGTCAGAGGAAAGAAGATGGCGCTGGTCAAATGGTTGGGTTATGAAAGCAAACATAATTCGTGGATACCAGAAAGCGATATTCAAAATGTGAGTTAATGTAATATGGCTGAGAGTGGCTTCGACAACCTTGAGATGGAGAGCTCTAACGAATACAAAGATATGAGTGACGATGAACTAAAGCATAGTCTCGAAAAAGCCACTCAAGACAGTGAGCTAGCTTGGGACAACTCAAACGTTACAATCGGCGAGAAAGTTAGACTAACTAAAGTGAGGAGTGGGCTGGTTCACGAACGTGGTAGAAGAGAGCGTCAACATATGGACGAGGTCTTTAGCGATATTGAGACGCGGATTAACAACAACGCAAAAGACTACGAAGACATCGCGGGGAGTGCGCCATTGTTAGACACCACACGCGTGGAGTACGTCAACATACCTGGACTAACACCAATCGAGAATCGCGAGTTGAATAGCACACTCAACCCAAGCGAGAGTGTGCTGCGTGAGTCGAGAATAGGTGACACTGGTGTGTTGCAAATAGAAGCGGATCACTATCGAGACGAAATAAATAAAACGAACGAAAGAGTAGTGGAGCTTGAGGGAAGAAGAGACCCTACGACTGTGGAGACTGAAGAGCTTGTCGATTTATATGAAAGAATGGTTGGGCTTAGACAGGCTATAGACAAAATTATTGAACAGCGAGAAATAGAGGAGGTTAGAGAGCGACAAGAGATCGACATTGACAGGTTTCAGAAGTTTAAGAAATGGGCTAGAGAAAATGTGGTTGGGATGAGTGCTTTAGCGATCTCAGTAGCCGCAATTGTAACAACTGTTATTATCGCTGGGAGGACTAATGTTATGAAAGGCGCTATGACTACGAGGTCATTCGCGCAGGCTGTTAAAAACGTGATAATGAAGATGGGTCCATGGGCTGTTGGATTGGCTAACTTAGTTTATGACACGCTGGTGACAGGCGCGAAGGGTCTCGCTTGGTTGGCTCAAAATCTGTGGGTGTTTGCGGTGGCATTTGCGTGGCTTGCGTACAATTATCTAAACTAAAAAGCGAACGTGATTCATGGATATCAGAAAGCGACATTCAAAATGTGAGCTAATGTAATATGGCTGAAGGTGGGGAAGGTTTTGACGAGATCGAGATGAATAAATTTGATGAGTACGATGACGCGAGTGATGAGCAATTAGAAGAGGAGCTCGCCGACACTGGCGAGTGGCTCAAAGACAAAGACGTCGAGTACGGCACGAGTGAGATGCCGAGAGACATTCGTGTTGACTATATCAAGAACCGCGACATTGTGAATGAGATAAGAAGTGTGCTAGATAGAAGGCAAGGTGGGCAAAAAGAGACGTCGTTCATTGACACTGACGATGGTAAGACGGTGACAATAAGGGGAACCAACATAGAAGTCCCAGCAGCGGAGTTTGTTGAGCGGGAGCCATATGGTGACGTCAATGACACAAGCTTCAGTATAGCTCTTGAAGAGAAGTCAGACGATCTTTATAGAAGATTGGATGAATTAAACGCGTTCAACAAAGAGGTAGCAAAAAATCAAGTAAAAAGAATCAAGCTAATAGATAAGAGAATACGTGAGTTATACAAAAAAAAAAGACTCGGTCGTGACGACGCGTCAAGGAAAATAGCCGACAGATCATATGTGACGGACTCAGGGTCTATTCTTTTCAAACCGATAAACAAAGATGGTAAATATGGAAAACCCAAACGAATTCTAATACCTGTGAAAAAAGGCTTGATCTACAGTAAAGACGCGAGTAGTAAAAACGCGATTGAGCAGTTCAAAAAGTTAGTTAGTCAAATCCCTGAGAATGTAGAAACAACAGTTGTCACAACAGAGGTGATCCCAGATGACTTCCCAGTAATCGAGACAGAAGTGGTCTATGTCGACATACCTGGGCTATCACCAGAAGAAAACCGCGAGCTGAATGGTGTGCTTAATCCAGGTGATGGTGTGTTGCGTGAATCAAGAGTGGGTGATGATGGCGCACTGCAAGTGCAGGCAGACCACTTTCAAGAGACGATAGATGAGACGAATGGGAGATTGGTGGAGCTTGATAGAGAAAACCTCACGATTGCAGAGGGTGAAGAGTATATTGATCTACATGAGAGAGTGATTGGACTCACGCGAGCTAAATACAGAACCCTAGGACAGCGAGAAATAGAAGAGGTTAGAGAGCAACAAGAAGTTGACATTGACAGGTTTCAGAGATTTAAGGAATGGGCTAAAGAAAATATAGTCGGGTTGAGCGCTGTGGCAATTTCAGTGGCTGGGATTATAACAACTATTATTATCGCTGGGAGGTCCGCTGTTGTGAAAGGCGCTATGGCCACAAAGTCGTTCGCGCAGGCTGTTAAGAATGCGATAACGAAGATGGGCCCATGGGCTGTTGGGTTGGCTAATTTAGTTTACAATGCGTTGACGTTGGGTGCGAAGGGTCTCGCATGGTTGGCTCAAAATCTGTGGGTACTCGCGGTGGTACTTGCGTGGTTTGCTTATGATTATTACAAGCTAAAACGGTAGTGACAAAACATATGTAAAGTATATGAACGTCACGTCATTAGAGTTGAGTCCCGGTTTTAGACGAGCAACCATGGGTGTCATAAAAGGGGTGAGAACGCAACACGTAATCACGTTGAACCCCAATAAAGTCAGTCCTGGTGAGGAACTTTACATTGATATACCAAAGCTCAAGGTTAGTAGCTGTTTGGTGCCTGGATCGTTGGGTTTAGTGTTCGACTTTAAAAACGCAAACGCCAAAAGTTGGTTCTTGAATAATGTTAGTAAGTTGTTGGTTGAGAAACTTGTCGTGAGACTAGCTGGGGAGACTGTGTACGACAACAATGGGGAAAACTACACTGGTGTTTATCGCGACCTTTGGGAGAGTGTCACTGCGCGAGACCAAATGATTGATTATGGTATTGGTGGTGAGAACTTGAGAAAGCTAGTTTCTAAGGATGACAGTGGTGCGACGAGTGGGAACGTTGCTAAAGTTAGTGACGCGTTGATGTTTGGTGTGATTGGAACGAAACTGCGGATTAAGCTTGGCAAGATCATGAATGACCACGGGTTGTACGCTCCTTTTAGCATGAATAATAACTTGCAGTATGTGATCACACTTCCGAAGGCCACAGACATCATGGTGGCGCAATCCGGTAGCGCTGTGGGCGGGTACACTCTGGAGAACCTCGAGCTTGAGTACGAGACGATTGATAACCAGGAGCTCGCTGATGAGATAGCGTCGGGTTACGCAAGTGGTCGTAGTTTGTCGTATGAGCACGTCACGTTGATGAAAACCACTGAATGGGATAAAGGCACGACTATTGTGAATGAAAATGTTAATCTTCCAAGAAAAAGCATGAAGGCAATTGTGTTGCTATTCACGAATAAGGTGCGAACAGACAGCGAGGAGTTTCTTTACCCAAATATTGAGAGTGTTAGAGTCACAATTGAAGGTGTACCGAATAGTGTGCACTCACAAGGCATCCCAAAGTCGAAGTTCTACGCAGAAGCGAAACGATTGTTTGGGTTGGGTGAGGAACACGCTCAGTTCATGACCATACAGAAATTCTACAAAGATGGCTTTGCGTTGGTCATTGACTTGAGGAGCGTTCAAGATAATTACAACGTCGCCACTGGTAAAAAAATTGTGAACACACAATCCGGCGTGCTTCTTGAAATCACAAAGAAAGCGACGACTGCGAATGTTATGTGTAGGGTGTTTGTGATGAGTGATGGGTTGGTCAACTTCATGAACAATGGGTTGCAGTCAATCCAGTATTAAATCAAACGTGAGTTAATGGAGACTCCGTTTAATATGTTAATTGTTGGTATGACAGCTTGTGGTAAGACGCATTATTTGCTGGAAACATTGGAATCTGAGTACTTTAGTAAATTTGACTACATTGTGTTGATTTGTCCAACTTTCGAGTGGAACAAAGCGTATCAAGATTGGAGATATGTACGCGACCCTGATGTGCTAGCGATAGACTGCGCACAGGACAATGTCGACGCTGTTCTCAAGTGTGTGACTAACGTTTTTAAAGGTACTAACACTCTGATTGTGTTGGATGACTGTGCAAGTTCTCAAGATGTCAAGAATAGGACTAGTCAATTGGTCAACTTGGCTTTTAGTGCGCGACATTTTATGTTGAGCGTTATTGTCATCACACAACAACTGACGTCGATCGCAAAACCGTACAGAGAAAATATTAGTAAGCTCGTTTGCTTCTACTGCCCGAGTAGGAGTGATATGAAGGTTGTTATTGACGATTACCTTGGAAACATTAGCAGAGAAAAATCGTCGGCGATTGTGACCGCACTAAAAAATAATAAGTACGCTAGACTCGAAATCTCACTACGCTATCCATACAGTCACGAAGTTGTTATTCCGCAATAAAATATGGGTATAAGTAATAGCGTGATGGTGAAGCGCAAAAGTGAAGAAAATCCCACGATTGAGGAATTAGTTGAGGAGACCGCCGACACTTCGACTGTGGAAGACAATATTGACGTTAGGAGATCTGAACTAATTAGACTGTCTGGCGATGGTGTGGTAAGCCAATCTGAAGCGTACATTAAAAAAGCGTCCGCAAAGGTTATCGACAAGATATGGCACCAATACGAGTTGAAGAGAATGGAGATCGCAAACGCTTTTCTCACCGACTTGCTAATCAGCAAATTCGCTAGCTTACTGGACGGGTTGAACGCTATCGAGAACCCTGAGGAACTAAACGACGAACTACAAAAAGATCCGTTACTAAAGAAAGACGTTGAGAGTATTGTCGCGATTGTGACACCGTATGTACCTTTCTTGGGCTTGTTGTCGGGAGGAATTATAACATCGAAACACGTGTACGATCATCATTTTAGGAGCGAGGTGGTAGACACTGAGAGTAGTGAACAAACAGACTAATTCGTAGAGTAGTTGGCTATTTGTTAGCCAATGTTGTCAATCAAAAGAGCACCATTTCGCTATCCATTTGGATAAACATCACCACTAGACTTGAAAATCTAGTGGTTTTTTTTCGCGCGTGAGTTGAGACAGTAGTAGTTGTAGTTTGTTGAAAAAAAAATGTGAAAACGTTGAAATGTGAAAATGTTGAAACGACACTTTCTTTTTTAAATATGTGAAAAATGTGAAACGACACATTCTATTTTTTAAAAAACATGCAAAAATATTGAAATGTCACATTATTAGCATATAAATCGAGTTTGTGGTCTTATTTGATGTATGTTGTAAATTTAGAATTACCGAAATGACATCGAACTTTTGGGGGTTTGGGATTTGGTGTAAATTTGGCGATGTTTTGGTGATTATATTCGCGTTCAACATTGAATGTGTAAAAATTGGGCTCGTAGCCCCACTCTCTATACTACTACTGTTCATAAGAAGTTCAATGTCTCCTAGCTATAACAATCGTTCATTGTTCTTCACGACATTGTTCACGGATCTTCTCTCTTGCTTCAATTGCGGAGGCTTGTTGGGACTTGAACGCAGGGGCATCCGGGTTGAGACGGGCTGGGGTTGTGCACGTCGTCCTGTCACACGAGAGCTCTAACGGGTATAAATGTTGTACTGCTCGTTCTAAGAAAGTTTTTCCCGCTCGTAATTTTCCCGATCTTGTGACACCATCACGCCCTTTGAATAGCTCCTGAACGATGCCGAGGGGCCACTTGTCTCTGTTCTTCTCATCACTGCGGATAATTACCACGTCACCAATGGACAGTGATAGTGGCTGTCCCTTGTAGGATAGATTGTGACGCTCTCTCAAGGCTCGCAAGTACTCCTTCATCCAACGGCACCAAACTGTATCTTTGCATCGATTCAAATACCGGGCACGCTTTCTCAAGTCTCCTTGTTCAATGTGATGGGGCTGTAATTCCGGCAGCAAATTGGAGTTTTGGAAAAGCATGGAGTGGGGCGTGAGCACAGGCAATTGTATGTCGTCTTCCAAATAACACAATGGTCGATTGTTGAGGGTCACCTCCACATCCAATAGCAACTCCTGAAGCTCTTCCCACGACAAACAACCATTTCCAATCACTTTGTGCAGGGCCCTCTTGACGAGCCCCGTGCACCAACCTTTCGAATTGTCGCCCCCACCAAGGGGCACGAGACAAATTAAACTGCCATTCGATGTTCTGGTGTGCCAGGAACTGTTGCAATTTCCCGTCAGCCATAACTTGCTTTATCCACTTCGCTGCACCAACAAATGTACTGCCATTGTCCGAGTAAATTCTCTCCGGGCACCCTCTTCTTGCAATGAAGCACTTGAGGCTCCTCAAGCACTCGATCATTTCTAAATTTGGCAGTAAGTCTAAATACAGTCCTCGAGTTAAGCTACAGGAATACAACAATATATATGCCTTTCCTTCCTTTTTCTTGCTCACTCGGTATCTCAAAGGACCCGCATAATCTATCCCGATGACTTGAAAAGCTCGACAAAAGCCGGATGATATAAGCGAGAATAAGCCAGGTTACAAAATAATCCAATTGGCAATATCCTTGGAGTCACGTGACCAGCCTTTACCAGGGTCTTCTCTTCCCTCACTCCACTCCCTTCTATCCCGAGCGCTTCCTCCCCGGGCACTGAGAAGACCCTGGGTACGAGGTTGGGTAAGAGGCAGCATGTAAGCTTGGATTCATTTGAAATATGCTCGCTGTAGAATTGATGGGAAAAGTTTGCTCAAATTGCTGTAAATTGTCTTTCCGACCTTCTAGATTTCAAAATTTTCTCGGGGGAGGATCCCCGCACCCCCCTAAAAATGCGATTGTGTGCAGCTGTTCATACGTACTGTGCTTTACGAAACCGGAAACGCGCGGGCTATAGTTGTGTCATTCTCGTTGGACACGGCTGAATGCCTATTTTCGTGGTCTTGCTATAAATTAATGTCTATTTTTCACTCTATGTATTGCCAGTTTGCCATCACATACCAGACTGACAATAGGAATTTAGTTCAAATGCATGTAGATTGAGGTATACTTTTTCGGTAAATTTTACCTACGGAGCTGCAGGGCACCAAAGATTTTAGCAGGGCAATTTTACCGTACACCCCTCAACGAAAAAGAGCTAGTTTCGCAGGCCTCATTAAAGTGCGCGAGCGTGCGAGCGGTGCTCGCAGGCACATTTTCAATTTGTGCAGGCACAATTTTTTGGCTGATTTTTTAGCTAATTATTAAAACTGTGTTTACAAAACATGACGTTCGCAGGCACTATTTACAATTCAGAAAGTTTGTGCAGCGACAGAGATTTTATTTTTTTAGTTTACATGACGTATATCGTTTTCAAAATAATATTTTATTGCATGCAATGCAAGTTTTTCGTTGAAAAGCCTGTCACGGACATAAACAGAAATGATTGATCGCGTCGCGTGCAAACTAAGGCAACGAACAAATAATATCATTTGCGGCAACTTTCCCCACTTCCCTTTGCTCGCTTGAGACCTATCAATGACCAGAATGTCAGTGACCAGAATGTCAGTTTCAGCAGCCCTTTAAATTCCAAGTCGTGGTGGCTCACGTGTAATGTTTGGAAGTTATATTTCAAATACGAGACGGCGAACTTTTCTGGGATTTCAAAGTCAGATCGAGGTCTTTTGAAAATGCGAGCCGAAAACGAGCGAACGAGGAGTTTTAACGAACGAGGAGTTTTAACGAGTTTGAAAATTTAATTGCAAGTGTTTCGTCGCAAAGATTTTGAAATCTACATTGTCATACTACCGTTGTCAGCTGGCCATGTGAAATTGACACAAAGCGTTTGTTTTCGGAAGCCAGAAGCGCAAGCGTCGTGAAGTTTTCCAAACCCTATAGTTTTACATGACCATGGTTCGCACTTTGCACGCACAATTTTTGCAGGCACATTTCCAACTTCTAAATTCTGCTTGCAGGCACATAAATATATTAATGAGGCCTGAAGTTTCGCCCCTGGGCTTACAACGGTTGAAATATTCGGCATTGCAACCTGGGCAATAACCACGGCCACGCTGACTCATTGTTGCAACAGCGAACTGGAGATATCCTTGTCTGACAAGTGCAACACAAATCCCCAAATGGTCAATCGCTCTTTCTCTATTCTCTCTCTCTCGAACTGTTTAATATCGGTTGATTTCATTACCATGAGTAGTTTTTTAGTTTATAGGTACGAAAACGTTGATACTGGCCAAATTGATAAGGCCAAATTTCCTTTATTTAACTTGTCATTCTATTTCCAAGTGCTTCGCTGCCAAAAAACATTTTGTTGAACTGATAGTTCCGATATGAAAAACAATGACAATTAACCGGTGTCTTGGTCTAGAGATTAACAATCATACATATAATCCAATCTTAATTGTCCTATATGTAATATGTAATATGTACAATATACGTTTCGTATTTTTTACTATTATATATTTAAAGTTTTAATTTAAAGTTAAAACACGCAAAATGATAAATGCATGATTGCAAAAACTAACGAACTTAATATCTCCACATTGTCACTGAAGGAAACTTGACATATAACAACAATACGTTTTGATTTACCACGAATTTACACCGGCATCCATTGAAATTATTGCATATGTTAGCCATGCATCATAAAGAGTTCCTGGTACATATAGAATCCACCGATTGTAACTATACTATATACTTTACTAAAATGAACAAGCAGTAGAGATGAGACATCCGAATACCCAATATAGGCAAATGTAGAAAACAGAGTCAGTAAAGTTTACAATATATTCAATACACCATGTACCGAGTTATATCGAGTTATATATTCTCGTGTGTGTTTTTAGACTAACTTTTTCAGCTCATGGTGTGTGGCCTGGTAATGCATGCGTTGTATGTGACCAGAATCTGCAACACCTTTCCGTAACGTCGAACCGATAAACACCCGGAGGGATTATAATGTGCCAAAATATTTTTTCACTCCATTATAAAGATTTAAGCAATTTCAGATTTCATTAAATCACAAAGAGCCATTATGAGGTACTCGTTTAATACCACTGACAGAAAAACATACAGACGTTGATTATTCTATTTAGTTCCATTTAAAGAAACATAAATTTTGTACAAACGTTTAAATTTCAATGCACTTTAATATTGTACAAGAAAGGCAAAGCCAAATATATCTAATCATCAACCACAAAGACTAACAATGTGTCTATTTATGCATGCAGTACGGCTTTTGTTAACAGCGCTGTATTCATGTCCTGCTTCGGTATTGCATTCAACACTACAAACGTTGTTGAACGCGTGCTCAAAAATTATCAACATGCATGTTCAATTTAATATTGTTCCAACGGATATATCATGCAGGCGGGAAACGTAGTTTGAAAATGAAAAGAAGTGACCAGCAAATAACTTTTAGACAAGATATAACTTCAAAGGTAAAATATTTTAGTAGCTATAGCTTGGTTGTTTAAATGATGATATGTCGAAAGTGTTTGGCCACGCCTGGAGGCTTGACAGTCTTTCGGTCTCCTTCAGTATCTTCATATCTGCTTTGGTTTGCGGTCCATAATGGAATCGTTAGACAAACATACTTCTGACGACACGAAGTCTGCTGGTACAGTGCTTTTAATCTTTCTTTTATCTGCATCCGTCACTCGTGAATCCTCAGTGAGGTTGACATCTAGTTAGCTCTTTAACGTACCGCGTCTTAATTAAAAAGAAACAACGATAGGTTAACGCTTTATATTATAAAACGCACTGACTATGGTGAATGGCAACAAGAGATAGTTCTATTGGTTAATACCATATTGGTTGATGTGTATAGCTTATAAATTTCAAAACAGTTCTTGTAACAGTTGTTGCCATTCCCCATGGTCACTATACCGATCTACACTAAATTAAACCAATTATCAAGGCCATTATAGCATGCAATGACCGCGCGTGATTATGCCTTCGTTTGTACGTTTCCGTTCCAGACTTTCACACGATGCAAATACTCTCGCAAATACTTAGGTCTTACCATGGATAGTAAATAGACTGGATAGGAAACTAAGATCACGTGCGACGTTTCCAGCATGCTGATTGGTTTAGGCACCAGTTGGTCGCGTGAAAACCTTGTTGCAAATCGTGATGTCACAAAATCACCATAAATCGCAACGTTTAGCAATAATACAGCTAAAAATGATAGTCAAACTACCAAAAAATATCACAATGCCACTTTACGATGGAATATCCGACTACCATTACTCATTTTAGGCGAAAAGATCCAACTTTAGACGGTGAAAAACGCGTCCCAAATTTCAACTAAAACAACGGTAGTTTTGCGACGCCAGTTTCTTCACCACAAAACGAAAACAGCTGAAACAAAGACGAACAACATTTACCTCGATCATTTGGTCGTGGCTTAGGCAGGTTTGTAAGACGATGAAACATTTTGGAATCTCAACATAGCTACTTGAATACGAAAATATGGAGAAGTCGAAGAGAAACTCAGCAAAATCTGTTGTACTCGTGACATCTTCGTGACATCACGAATTTCAACTAGGTTTTCACGCTGACGTCAACCAGTTTCCTATCCAGTCTATTTACTATCCATGGTCTTACTACACTGTTATCATATTGGTTGATGTGTATACTGTATAGTAGCTTATAAATTTTAAAGGCTGATATACTTAATACTACCCAATTATATATTAAGTCGGATTTGTATGATTTCCGCGCTTGTTTAAACGAGAATTGCCCAATTCTAAAATAAACACGCGGTATAAATTGGGTGATATTATATTAAGGCCCGTTGACACGATCCGATTTTTTGGATCCTATTTTCCTCCTGGTAGGAGATGCTGCTTGTATACATATTGAACCTGAACTCGCGACGCGTATACGTTATTAATATTGGGTCAAGGCAAACGTCGGTTGTTATTGGATGACCACCGGACCAATGTTGAAGGCTAGCCAATCAAAAGCGACCTTGCAAACGGTGAAGTCTTACTGATGATGAGGCTAAGGAGTAAGGTCTGATTTCCACTACTCACAAAAACTAGCCCGTAGCAAGTGATTACATCTAATTAAAACGAACCGAGACTTCGTTTAATTGGCTGGCAGTCACTACAGGTCAGTTGTTGTGGGTAGTACCCAAAATCAGGCTCAAAAGTGGAAACACTAGAATGATGATTTATTTCGCATCAAAGTACTGTAAATTTTCCTTTTGTCTTGCCAGCTCTGATCTGTCAACAGAACGTTGCTTCGTGCGAAAAAAGTCGCCTAGTGTTAAATCGGCTTAATTAAAAACAGCAAGTATAATTTAAACGAATAAATGGTACTTACTTGCTTAATTAAATCGCCTTATTATTGTAGACACCGTTGTCTTGTTGAGTGTTGCCAACTTGTTTATTATGCCAAGTGGCGACTCTTCGTCGTTACATAGTTAATTGCCGAGAATGCAGTGGCAGTGAAAGAAGAAGTTTCCATAAATCCATTCATAGTTCAGACAAAACTCGAAAACCTGCAAATTTTTCTGCAACTATAAAATCGCCATTTGCCAAAAATGGAGAAAGCTCTGGAGGTCCCGGGGACGAAAATGAATAAATATACCCAAATATACCTGGCCTGCGTGGCAGGCGTTACGTTTGGCGGAGCGGGCGAAATTAGCAGGCTAAAATATACCCAATATGGGCTCTGGGCTCGAGAATAAACTTTGTGGCCTTTTTCCATTAAATAGATTTATACTGGCCAATATCAGCCTCCTGCTTCACGAGGAGTCCAGCAAGACGACAACTTCCTGGATGCACTCGTCTCTGGCGCTTTTGTTGCAGTTAACATAGCAAACTGTAAGAAGGTTCCAGTTATTGGTAAAGTGGAAGAGGTGTATGACAATGAATTTAAGATTAATTATTGAAAAGGAGGATATGGAAAACCATGGGAAGAACATATGGTGAAACGTGGCAGATTAACCATACCATGGACAGATGTATTGCCAAAAGAATCTGTTATTCTTTGTGGCTTTCAGTTGGACAATGCTAACAAACTTCAGGAAAACAGTAGGAAGTTCCTGAAACACTGGTATTGTGAACAGAGAAAGAAGTAAGATTGTTTAATCATGTTTATATATTATACTCCAGGCCTATGGAATCGATGAAAAACCAATCGATCAATCGATATTTGTGGATTTGCCAATCGATGACCAATCGATAGTCACCAAAATCTGTCCATTTCTCAATCGATGACTATCGATTGCCATTGATTTTTGACACTCTTATAACATTCATGCTGTGTAACATCAATCAGGAATCGACGTACTATAGTAAATCTTCAATCGAATCTTTGACTTTGCCACTATCGTATTTGTTGTCCACTACAACGTATGTCCTGTTATCCTTTCTGCAATAAATCTGTCAATGCCGATTGTATCGATTGGCAGCACAAACAATACAGTCACTAAGGTTTGATTTATAATTTGTATTGATCTGAGTTTGAGTGTTAAACTCTTGAAAAGTTGGATGTTTGGCAACAAACAAATAAATTAGTTCATCAATTGATATTGATAATCGATACCCATCGCTAAGGACACAAAAATGATTGATTGATATTGATTGATATTGATTGCATAGGCCAGGATATACCAGGTCTCTTTATTGCTTCATTATTTGTCAAATAGGCCTTAGTTTCTTGATTCGACATTAACACTTTTTCCATAATTTGACAGTTGGTACTATAATTTAACATAATTTAACACTTGTATGGGTGGGGGGTAATCCTATATATTTTGAGTGCAATTCTTAAAGATATTTTGCTGATTTCAGCTTTATAGAGGGTTCAGAAGTTTTGATACCTCTATATTTCGAGTGTGATTCTTAGAGATATTTTGCTGATTTCAGTCATATAGACGGTTCAGAAGTTTTGATACATCTATATTTCGAGTGCAATTCTTAGAGATATTTTGCTGATTTCAGTTTATTGAGGGTTCAGAAGTTTTGAGACCTCTATATTTTGAGTGCGAGTTTCAGAGATATTTTGCTGATTTCAGTCTTATATAGAGGGTTCAGAAGTTTTGATACCTCTATATTTCGAGTGCGAGGTTTAGACATATTTTTCTGATTTCAGTCCTATACAGCTAGAGGGTTCAGAAATTTTGAGACCTCTATATTTTGAGTGCAAGTTTCAGAGATATTTTGCTGATTTCAGTTTATTGAGGGTTCAGAAGTTTTGATACCTCTATATTTCGAGTGTGAGTTTTAGAGATATTTTGTTGATTTCAGTCTTATAGAGGGTTCAGAAGTTTTGATACCTCAAAATTATTTTGAGTGTGATTTTTAGAGATATTGTGCTGATTTTACCCTTATAGACGCTTCAGAAGTTTTGATACCTCTATATTTCGAGTGTGAGTTTTAGAGATATTTTGCTGATTTCGGTCTTATAGAGGCTTCAGAAGTTTTGATACCTCTATATTTCGAGTGCGAGTTTTAGAGATATTTTGCTGATTTCAGTTTATTGAGGGTTCAGAAGTTTTGATACCTCACTAGACATCACTACCCATCACTACCCATCACTAGACATCACTACCCATCACTACCCATCACTAGGCATCACTACCCATCACTACCCATCACTAGGCATCACTACCCATCACCATCACTACCCATCACTAGGCATCACTACCCATCACTACCCATCACTAGGCATCACTACCCATCACTAGGCATCACTACCCATCACTGACCATCACTACCCATCACTACCCATCACTACCCATCACTAACCATCACTACCCATCACTACGCATCACTAGACATCACTACACATCACTAGACATCACTACCCATCACCAGGCATCACTACCCATCACCAGACATCACTAGGCATCACTACCCATCACTACCCATCACCAGACATCACTACCCATCACTACCCATCGCTAACCATCACTACCCATCACTACCCATCACTACGCATCACTACCCATCACTAGACATCACTACACATCACTAGACATCACTACCCATCACCAGGCATCACTACCCATCACCAGACATCACTAGGCATCACTACCCATCACCAGACATCACTACCCATCGCCAGGCATCACTACCCATCACTACCCATCACCAGGCATCACTACCCATCACTACCCATCACTACACCTTTGTCAGGTCAAATTCAGAAACTTCCGAATGAATTTCAGAAATTTCCAAGTCAATTTCAGAACTTTCCAAATGCATTTCAGAATAATACAAATTAATGGACAAAATAATCAATGGACAAAATTCCGCATACAACCAAAGCAAACAAATAGCCATAACGAAACCACCAAAACCAGCTATCCTGCATGAGAAGCAAACAATACAACTTCCCAAATTTATGCTCCCACTTCCATGTCCTCCAAATTAAGCGCCCGCTGAAAAAAACCTGGGCATGCTGGCATGAATTCACAATGTCTTGTACAGTAATTAGTCCCATGGATTCATCAATTAACCCTTCGACATACGCTAGCCGCTGCTCACCCAATCTGGGAGGTTGTACTTGAGGGACTCGCATTCGCTGTTTCACCACTGCTTTCATTTTGCTTCAGATTGTCTCCACAGGATTCAACATGGGGGAGTACGGTCCCAAACGACAGACACTCACAGTTAATCTGGCGATCATTCACACATTCTTCAAACTTTGAGTGACAACGGGCATTGTCACAAACAATCACGGCCAGCAGCGCGACGCAGTTTATAGAGGGCTACATAACGTACACCTTTAGCCCTGTATTACTCAATAAAAAAAAAAACGATTGCATTACTGTAGTTGAATTAACAATAGCACATTACAGTTGAATATTCATTTGCGCGAAACGACATTCAATAACGCGTCCGTAACATCAATAGCATTTATTACATACAGTGCTATTGTTATTTCAATGAGTTTAGTAAGGCAGGGCTAAAGGTGTATCATGTATGTGTTTTCTCCGCTGATCCGAACTATTTACGGTTCAAGCGAACTTTCGCTTCTGCCTCATTTGGAAATGTCTGAAATTCACATGTAATTAATTTGGAAAATCTGAATATCATTTGGAAGCGTCTGAAATTCATTTGGACAATCTGAATTTCATTTGGAAGTGTCTGAAATTCATTTGGAAGTTTCTGAATTTGACCTGACAAAGGTGTAGTGATGGGTAGTGATGCCTAGTGATGGGTAGTGATGTCTAGTGATGGGTGGTGATGGGTAGTGATGCCCAGTGATGTCTAGTGATGGGTAGTGATTGATGGGTAGCGATGCCTAGTGATGGGTAGTAATGCCTAGTGATGGGTAGTGATGGGTAGTGATGCCTAGTGATGGGTAGTGATGTCTAGTGATGGGTAGTGATGTCTAGTGATGGGTAGTGATGTCTAGTGATGGGTAGTGATGTCTAGTGATGGGTAGTGATGCCTAGTGATGGGTAGTGATGGGTAGTGATGGGTAGTGATGGGTAGTGATGAGTAGTGATGGGTAGTGATGGGTAGTGATGTCTAGTGATGGGTAGTGATGCCTGGTGATGGGTAGTGATGCCTGGTGATGGATAGTGATGTCTAGTGATGGGTAGTGATGGGTAGTGATGCCTGGTGATGCCTGGTGATGGGTAGTGATGCCTAGTGATGCCTGGTGATGGGTAGTGATGCCTGGTGATGCCTAGTGATGGGTAGTGATGTCTAGTGATGGGTAGTGATGTCTAGTGATGGGTAGTGATGCGTAGTGATGGGTAGTGATGGGTAGTGATGGGTAGTGATGGGTAGTGATGGGTAGTGACGGGTAGTGATGGGTAGTGATACCTAGTGATGGGTAGTGATGCCTAGTGATGGGTAGTGATGGGTAGTGATGAGTAGTGATGGGTAGTGATGAGTAGTGATGGGTAGTGATGGGTAGTGATGGGTAGTGATGCCTGGTGATGGGTAGTGATACCTGGTGATGGGTAGTGATGGGTAGTGATGTCTAGTGATGGGTAGTGATGGGTAGTGATGCCTGGTGATGCCTGGTGATGGGTAGTGATGGGTAGTGATGCCTAGTGAAGCCTGGTGATGGGTAGTGATGCCTGGTGATTCCTAGTGATGGGTAGTGATGTCTAGTGATGGGTAGTGATGTCTAGTGATGGGTAGTGATGCGTAGTGATGGGTAGTGATGGGTAGTGATGTCTAGTGATGGGTAGTGATGGGTAGTGATGCCTAGTGATGGGTAGTGATGCCTGGTGATGGGTAGTGATGTCTAGTGATGGGTAGTGATGCCTGGTGATGGGTAGTGATGCCTGGTGATGGGTAGTGATGCCTGGTGATGGGTAGTGATGCCTGGTGATGCCTAGTGATGGGTAGTGATGTCTAGTGATGGGTAGTGATGGTTAGTGATGGGTAGTGATGGTTAGTGATGGGTAGTGATGTCTAGTGATGGGTAGTGATGTCTAGTGATGGGTAGTGATGCCTAGTGATGGGTAGTGATGGGTAGTGATGCCTGGTGATGGGTAGTGATGCCTAGTGATGGGTAGTGATGCCTAGTGATGGGTAGTGATGGGTAGTGATGTCTAGTGATGTCTAGTGATGGGTAGTGATGGGTAGTGATGCCTAGTGATGGGTAGTGATGGTTAGTGATGGGTAGTGATGCCTAGTGATGGGTAGTGATGCCTGGTGATGGGTAGTGATGCCTGGTGATGGGTAGTGATGCCTGGTGATGGGTAGTGATGTCTGGTGATGGGTAGTGATGGGTAGTGATGGGTAGTGATGCCTGGTGATGGGTAGTGATGGGTAGTGATGGGTAGTGATGGGTAGTGATGCCTAGTGATGCCTAGTGATGGGTAGTGATGCCTGGTGATGGGTAGTGATGCCTGGTGATGGGTAGTGATGTCTAGTGATGGGTAGTGATGCCTAGTGATGGGTAGTGATGGGTAGTGATGGGTAGTGATGGGTAGTGATGAGTAGTGATGGGTAGTGATGGGTAGTGATGTCTAGTGATGGGTAGTGATGCCTGGTGATGGGTAGTGATGCCTGGTGATGGATAGTGATGTCTAGTGATGGGTAGTGATGGGTAGTGATGCCTGGTGATGCCTGGTGATGGGTAGTGATGCCTAGTGATGCCTGGTGATGGGTAGTGATGCCTGGTGATGCCTAGTGATGGGTAGTGATGTCTAGTGATGGGTAGTGATGCGTAGTGATGGGTAGTGATGGGTAGTGATGGGTAGTGATGGGTAGTGATGGGTAGTGATGGGTAGTGACGGGTAGTGATGGGTAGTGATACCTAGTGATGGGTAGTGATGCCTAGTGATGGGTAGTGATGAGTAGTGATGGGTAGTGATGAGTAGTGATGGGTAGTGATGGGTAGTGATGGGTAGTGATGCCTGGTGATGGGTAGTGATGGGTAGTGATGTCTAGTGATGGGTAGTGATGGGTAGTGATGCCTGGTGATGCCTGGTGATGGGTAGTGATGGGTAGTGATGCCTAGTGAAGCCTGGTGATGGGTAGTGATGCCTGGTGATTCCTAGTGATGGGTAGTGATGTCTAGTGATGGGTAGTGATGTCTAGTGATGGGTAGTGATGCGTAGTGATGGGTAGTGATGGGTAGTGATGTCTAGTGATGGGTAGTGATGGGTAGTGATGCCTAGTGATGGGTAGTGATGCCTGGTGATGGGTAGTGATGTCTAGTGATGGGTAGTGATGCCTGGTGATGGGTAGTGATGCCTGGTGATGGGTAGTGATGCCTGGTGATGGGTAGTGATGCCTGGTGATGCCTAGTGATGGGTAGTGATGTCTAGTGATGGGTAGTGATGGTTAGTGATGGGTAGTGATGGTTAGTGATGGGTAGTGATGTCTAGTGATGGGTAGTGATGTCTAGTGATGGGTAGTGATGCCTAGTGATGGGTAGTGATGGGTAGTGATGCCTGGTGATGGGTAGTGATGCCTAGTGATGGGTAGTGATGCCTAGTGATGGGTAGTGATGGGTAGTGATGTCTAGTGATGTCTAGTGATGGGTAGTGATGGGTAGTGATGCCTAGTGATGGGTAGTGATGGTTAGTGATGGGTAGTGATGCCTAGTGATGGGTAGTGATGCCTGGTGATGGGTAGTGATGCCTGGTGATGGGTAGTGATGGATAGTGATGGGTAGTGATGCCTAGTGATGGGTAGTGATGGTTAGTGATGGGTAGTGATGGGTAGTGATGGGTAGTGATGCCTGGTGATGGGTAGTGATGGGTAGTGATGGGTAGTGATGGGTAGTGATGGGTAGTGATGCCTGGTGATGGGTAGTGATGCCTGGTGATGGGTAGTGATGCCTGGTGATGGGTAGTGATGTCTGGTGATGGGTAGTGATGGGTAGTGATGGGTAGTGATGCCTGGTGATGGGTAGTGATGGGTAGTGATGGGTAGTGATGGGTAGTGATGCCTAGTGATGCCTAGTGATGGGTAGTGATGCCTGGTGATGGGTAGTGATGCCTGGTGATGGGTAGTGATGCCTTGGTGATGGGTAGTGATGGGTAGTGATGGGTAGTGATGTCTAGTGATGTCTAGTGATGGGTAGTGATGGGTAGTGATGGGTAGTGATGGGTAGTGATGTCTAGTGATGGGTAGTGATGGGTAGTGATGGGTAGTGATGCCTGGTGATGGGTAGTGATGCCTGGTGATGGGTAGTGATGCCTGGTGATGGGTAGTGATGCCTGGTGATGGGTAGTGATGCCTGGTGATGGGTAGTGATGGGTAGTGATGCCTGGTGATGGGTAGTGATGTGTAGTGATGGGTAGTGATGGGTAGTGATGTCTGGTGATGGGTTAGTGATGGGTAGTGATGGATAGTGATGCCTGGTGATGGGTAGTGATGGTTATCATCATGTTTTTGACGTGAACGAAAATACGGCCGAGGGAGACTGGAACCGAAAAGGTCCTTTTGAGTCATCCCTTTTAGCCTCCACCGGCTTTTACACCTTGGTGTAAAAGCCACGGTTGAGAAGCCTGGGTCTAGCAGTTCTTTTCAGTTCTGGTCAGCAGTGTGTCCACTTGAGCATGCTCAGTACTTGAGTTTACATAAATCGAAATATATGCGCTCAATTTTGATAGAGTTTTGTTTTATATCATCATAAATTGTACCAGTATGGCGTAATTGTCAAGGATGCTATGTAGGGTGACGTTTTGGCAATGATTTTTGCGGAAAATGTGCAAGACGATCGAAGAAAGCATGGAAATATTGTGATGGACCGAATGAATCAAGGCGTGTCTCATTGAGAGCAATAAGGTCAATGGACTTGTTTGACATTGAATACCTTATTTCATCAATTTTTTGGGCAGACTAACAATGTTAAGAAAAGTCATTTTAAAACCTCTTTCGTTTGGAATGGAGTTAAGGCTAGTGAAAAAATCGCTATTCACATTGTTTGAGGAACTATTACTACTTAATGATTCATTACTTGATTGACATATTGAAGATACATTGTCCATTCTCTGTTCCAATGTCTGTGAGCATAGTGAAAAAACTGACTATCATTAACTACTGGTTTTAGTACATTACCAGCAGTTTTAATTCTAAATGATTTTAAATATGTGCAGTAAGCACTCCCAAGCACCCTATCACGAAAGTGAAAAAGTTTAAGTGCAAGTTGAAGCGATTTATGAATGATCTATCTATATGGTCATTATTTTAAAATGTAATATTATGTTTCGAGCATAATTATAAGTGAATTGTTAAAATTGGTTATCTTGCTGCTAGAACTCGGTTATCATACCTTTTTATGACACTTTTTGACACTGAGCTTGTGAAGAGCTGATAGAAGAAGAGCAATCGCTGCCAGAAATTATTAAGCCACATAGCAGACCATTTCTAGTTACAACACTTTATAGACCACCCAGTGCATCATCTGAATTCTTTGATCATTTTGAAAAATTAATCATTTGAAAATAAAGAAATGTATATTCTGGGTGATCTAAACTGTGATGTGCTAAAACCAGATAAGGATTCAAATGCTCAAACAAGGAAACTAAAGTCATTGTATGAGTTGTATCAGTTATCACAATTAATTGATGAAGCTACCTGGGTAACTATGACAACCTCTAGCCTAATTGATCATATAACTACTAATACACCAGAAAAAGTTTTTGATTCTGGCGTTATCCATACTGGATTAAGCGACCATAGTTTAGTATTTGCCCTAAGAAAAATTTCTGTTATTAAAAAACAAGAAAACAAAGTTGAAATTAGAAATATGAAAAGATTTGATAATCAAAAATTTGTTGATGATTTGAGCAGACAACATTGGGAGTATGTATACTTTTTCGCTGAAGATCCTAATGCTATGTGGGAAATCTGGAAGCAATTATTCTTAGAGGTCTTAGAATCCTTAGATAAACATGCACCAATTCAACACAAAAAGATTAGAACAAAAAAAGTTTCTTGGATTACCAGTATTATAAAGGATCTTATGAACACAAGGGACAGATTAAAAGAAAAGCCATCATCACAAACCTAGAGATAGACTGGTTAAATTATAAAACAACAAGAAACAAAGTTAATATTCAGCTAAAAATGCCAAAAAAGATTATTATTCCACTAAAATTGCTGGTCAAAAACACAACCCTAAAGAGGCGTGGAAAACTATAAACAATATATTAGGTAGACAAAGCAAACCAACAGTAGTAAATGAGTTAAAATTAGATGAAAATAGCTTGACAAATACCAAAGATATTGCAGAGGGCTTTAACTGATGATTATTTTTCAAATATTGGCCCTGATCTAGCTAGCAAAATTGATTCGTCAAATTTCAACTTTGAAACGTATATTGAAAATGCTAAATCAGAATTCGCTGCATTCCAGCCAGTCACTGTCAAGGAGGTCTACCATCTCTTACTTTGTCTCTCTAGCAATAAAGCTACTGGAGTTGATAAGGTTTCTTGTAAAATTATTAAAATAGCTGCACCTATCATTTCAGATTCATTCACATACATATTCAATCAGGCTATTACTCTATCCCTTTTCCCTGATGAATGGAAAACAGCCACAGTAATACCTCTTTATAAAAATGGCCAACGAAACGTGCCTGGAAATTACAGACCAATTTCAGTTCTGCCAGCCATTAGCAAAATTATGGAACGAATTCTATATGATCAACTATATAATTATTTAACTAAATTTGGACATCTAAGCGATTTTCAATTTGGTTTTCGAAAATTTCACTCTACATGGTATATGAATTTAGACCGGAAAAAGTTCAACCTAGTAGTCTTAATTGACTTAAAGAAAGCATTTGATACTGTTGATCATCAAATTATATTGAGAAAACTGGAGTTGTATGGAGTAAAAGGGCAAGCTATATCTTTTCTCAAATCTTATCTCTCGAATAGAAGGCAGAAATGCCAAATTCAAGGCTCTGTTTCATCAGAGAAATTGATCAAATGTGGTGTACCACAAGGCTCTATTTTAGGGCCACTATTTTTCCTATTATATATTAATGATTTGCCTCAATGTCTATATAAAACAAAACCTCGGATGTTTGCTGACGACACTAACCTGACCGCTTCTGGAGACTCTATTACTGACCTTAAAGCTGCAGTGAATTCTGATTTAGAAAATCTTAGAAAATGGTTAATCGCCAATAAACTTAGCCTAAATGTAGCTAAGACAGAGTTTATGTTAATTGGTTCTAAACAAATGTTTAGAAGTATTTCAAATTTGAAACTAAATGTTCAAATTGAGAACGTATCAGTCAAACAAGTTTATGAATCCAAACTTCTTGGAGTGACAATTGACCAACATTTATCTTGGAGTAGTAACACTGAGAATGTTTGCAAGAAAATAACATCCGGTATATCGGCTCTTAGACGACTGAAAGAATTTGCTGATAAGCAAACCATTCTTTCTGTGTATAATGCTATTGTTCGGCCATACTTCGATTACTGCTGTGAAGTGTGGGATGTGTTTGGCGAAACACAATCAAAAAGACTCCAAAAACTCCAAAATAGAGCTGCTCGAATTATTATGAATATGAACAATGACACAGATCATTCTGTTGCTCTGCAAGCATTGGGCTGGAAGCCACTTAAAACAGAAAGAAAGAAAGGGAAAGCAAAAATAATGTACAAATAAAATGGGTCCTAAGTCACTCACTAATCTTTTCACATATAAAGGTGAGAAAACAAAGTATCACCTTCGGGACATTTCAAGTAGCCTTTGTTTACCACAACCGCGTACTAATAATATGAAAAAAAGTTTCATGTATGACGGAGCACACCTTTGGAATTCTATTCCAAAAGAAATTAGAGAGAGCAAATCCCTTTCTGCCTTTCGAAAGAAAATCACTGCTCACATTGATTGATGTGATTGATTGATTGATAGTAAATGCAACTTTGAAGTACTGTACCTGTAAATATAGATTACTGTATACTAGTTAATAACTTAGATTTTATCTAATACAGATAATTTAGTAAATAGCTTTAAAAAATTTTTATCTGTATATTTTTGCACACGCCCCCCATGGAAATCAGCTTCGGTTGATGGGGTTAGCGTGTATAAATAAAGTTTTCTATCTATCTATCTATAATCTAAATACATAACATACGTGTCTTCCGCAATCAGCGGCCGCTTCATCGTATATTATTTTGAAAGTTATCTCGGTCAATATTTAACCATTTTCAATTCTGAAAACAGATTTAGAATTAGTGAGTCTACTAAATACATAACATTCGTGCCTATAGTGTATTATGGCAAGAAATACAGTAATAATATATCTGGTCAGCAAATATCAGGTATCGACTCCCTGTGGTGTCAGACGACGCAAATTGCCTAAAAGTAAAATATCAGTGATTTTAACAATAAATGCAGCCTTTTACTAGGTAAAATTGTACTTTTCTGAAATGTTCGCACGAATTTGGGTTGCTTAGGTCTTGCGCTTTTAGGTTCTTTCATTCACTAACCATAAATGCGTAAATTTTTTTCGGACGTTGGGGGTTGAAGTTGCGCGAGCTGTGCTATCTGTTACTATTAATTGTTATGTCCTGAGCCAGTGATAAGTCTTTTCAGTGGATTTTAACGATTTATCGGTTACTACTTCATGTTAGGATTACAAAATGGTTTGGACAACATTTTGGTTAGGATTATAGTTGTGTTGGTACAGGCTTACATGAAGTAATCCCCTTTAGCCATACATGAAATACCTACCGATTTACCATGCGTAATGCATGGTTCAATTCTTGCTGTTACCATCCCCACAGGGGATTTGCGAATTTTCTATTACTTAACTGCACTTTCCCTGCCCCCGGGCAAGTAAAAAAATGCAATTCCCCACCCCGAGGACAAAATTGACAAAAACTAAAAAAACTTTTTATAAAAGACTTTTCTCTTCCAACCAGTAAGCAACAAATGCGAAGGTTTTTCCAGAGAAAAATTGAAGAAACTGGTCGTTTGCGTTCAGGTTTTATATTCCCCGGCCCCACCCCTCGGGATACCCGCGGGAGTCGGACCAGACGGTCAACAAAATTCCCCACCCCCGGGAAGTCAGGACCAACGTTTTCCACGGGGATACCCGGAGGGGGATGGTAACAGCAAGAATTAAACCATGTATAATATGCAAATGTTCGCACAGATTCTGAAAGCCTGGGCCCTGGTGAAGACTAGGGACTTAAAGATATAGAATGCCATATATAAATGGTTAAATCGGTCGCTCACGCAGAATTATTAGAGTTTATTTCAAGTAAAATATCATTCTATTCTTAAAAATTCACACGTTGATTGTATAACTCGATGGAAAACATGGAATTTTCCCGCCATTTTTATAAAATGGACTGTAAGACGAATCTTTGCTCACAAACCCAACAAGAAGAAATACGAGAAGATTTGATGCTTTTCTACACAGTTAAGAGCGTTTATGATATGTATAACGTATATATATATATATATATATATACATAGGCTTCCGTAGTTCAGTGGTCAGAGCACTGCACTAGCATCGCAGGGTCGCGGGTTCAATTCCAGCCGGAATTGTTCTTAAAATGTATATATTCCAACACTCGAAATTTTCCTTCACCAAAATTCCTTAGAACCTATATATATACAGTATATATAAAAACATCAGGATAAAAACTTTAAAACTTTATTAAACATCAACGTTTCGGGGCAAGCCCCTTTGTCAAGGGCAAGCCCCTTTGTCAAGGGCTTGCCCCGAAACGTTGATGTTTAATAAAGTTTTAAAGTTTTGATCCTGATGTTTTTATAAATGTTCAGTAAACTTGAGAAGGAGGATTCCTGACAAATATATATATATATATAATATATAGTAATCTATATAAATACAATGTAAAAATACATAATTTTAGCCTTCATCATTTACTATTTAATTAGAGTTTTTAATATTGTAAAGCGCTTTAGAATATGTTATAATTTAAGCGCTATATAAATTATGTTATTATTATTATTATTATATAAAAAACTGAAATAGCTGAAAGACGAAGCAAGGAAACGAAAAACTGCAAAAGAAGTTCCTTTGTGTCATTTTTTTAAATGTTCTTCCAAATAAGGCAAAGTTTTGGTTTCATATAGCCACTTTATCATAGGCACTTTAAGAAATAATTTTAGCGTATTTTACAACCCTAGTTGACCTGCTACCCTGCAACCCGCGCGATGCTCGACCATTACCTAAACTCAGGTTCGATTGGTTTCGCAGACGCACATGTATAATCATTCGATAAAAAGATAACGGTTTTCCGACTGTTTCATCTTTACTGCCACAATCATTACCATTAATTGGTAAACTGGTTAAAGTTACGAGTTGGAGGGCAGTTTAGGATAAATTAGTACTTTATCTCATGATTGACGGCTCTTTTATAACTTTTTATAGAACTCAACGTTTACACAAGTACCAGGTAAAATCGCTTTAATTACACATTAGATTAATATTTTTGGGTAACTTATAAGCTAGTGAGCGAGAATACCGTAACTTACGAAGATTTAATGTATATGCGTATATATAGAGGACCGATTACCAAGGTTATAATACAAATTAATTGTTCAAGTCTAAACTGTTTTTAATTTTAGAACAACCTGGCAAGCAAGGACCTATGGGGCCACAAGGTCCTCCCGGAACTATGGGTCCACAAGGTCCTCCCGGACCTATGGGTCGACAAGGTCGTCCCGGACCTATGGGTTCAAAAGGTGATCCAGAACCTGATTTTGACACTTCGTATCTAAACGTAAGTAATAATAAGGTATTATGCGATGACAATGTTAATGGTATAATGTAGTATTGAAAATAGTAAACGTGAGAGATATAGTTATACAGTGATAGAAATTTTATATAATAGTGATAGTGATGGTGATAGTATGGTAATGATAGTAATTGTTATACTATAGTAATGGTGGTGATAATTGTGGCGATAGTAATGGTGATAGTAGCAATGGCAATGGTGGCAAAGTAGTAAAAAGGTACATCCACCGCGTCCTTATTTATTGCATTTTCTGCGGAAAATGTGGTAAAATCTACATTGGTGAAACTGGCCGCCGCCTTTTAGACCGGTTTATTAAACATCTTAATTCGCTGATGCAATGTCGCCCGTAATCTCAATAGCCCTAACCATTGTAAAAACATATCATTTTCAAACTTAGCACTATGCATCTTATTGCACGGACTAATTGAGTGATTTTCTTTCATTTAATCCTCTGCAAGTCATTGTTGTTTGTTTGTTTCTGTTTGTTTCTGTTTGTTTCTGTTTGTTTCTGTTTGTTTCTGTTTGTTTGTTTGTTTGTTTGTTTGTTTGTTTGTCCTTCACATGTCACCGAATAATAATGTAACTATTATTAATTATTATTAATTATTATTACATTGAGTCAGTTTCCTTTGATGTACCGCGGGATGTATGCGCCATAAATCCCTATGAATATTAATTAGATAAGAAACGGAGAAAAAACTAGGAAAATCTTTGTCCAAAGTGGACAAAATCGACAAAACTTTGTTGGAAACCTCCTCTATCATGAAATAAGTCAGATAAATCCCTTGAACGTCGGGATGTATGCTATATACAGCCTTCGGACGCTACGTGTCCTCGGGATTTATCTCTTACATGATATACATCCTGTAAAAATAATTGACCCTGCACTTTCTCGTCAATAATTTTTAGTCAATGTTCAACTTTAATTTATTTAACTTTTTCGACCTGTAAACCCTCTACCATTAGTTCTACCCATACTTCCACTTTTATAATAACATAGCATGAGTACAATAGCTTTGATAGCAAGAGAAGTCAGTGGTATTGATTTCACTAATATAATTACTTATAGACAATGAAAGAAGGAAATAAGACGAAAAACACACTTGACCGGGAATCTGTCCACTTGACCGGATATGCGGTAACCCATATTTTTGGGAAAGGCCTTGCAAAAAGCATGGGTAAGTGTGTTGTACTAAAGAAACACCTAATGGTTTCCCTGTTTGGATTGTGTGATCCAAACACGCAGGAAGTTGCGAGATTAGCGAATGGCTTTTCGAAAGTCCAGCAACTTCCCAAGTGTTTGGATCACAGTATCCAAACACGGAAAAACCATTTGGTATTTCTTTTATAAAATAATACAAGAGAACGAGCAGAAAAACTTAAGGAAATTTTTGGCGGGAAATTTCCGTGCTTGGATGGCTTGAGTGTTTCAAAACATTCATCAAATACACTGCTGCGTAGCATACATGTTATTTTATAAATTACTATTTATATAGCTAGAAGTGAAAGGTAATTCCGACTTTTTATATCATGTAGTTTTCGACGAGCGTATAGCTTAGCAGTTGGCTCTAAAATAAGAAATGTAGCTGAAAAGTCGACTTTCCTATTGTGTTTCTAAATAATAGTAGAAACTACAGAAATCAAAGACAAGGGCTGCAACCCCATTAGCGTATATTATGCACGGGCTTGCAATTTCATTATTTTCAATTCCATGTGTGTCTTACGAGTGATATAACCTAACCAATATTAAATTTTCGCTTATTTTCCCCTTTTTATTTAGTTCCACTGAGAATATGGTCAATTACCTCGCTAGGTCATGCCACACCCGGCATGTTTTCCATGTTTTCTTTCATTAATATCCTGAAGACAGGGAAGTACTTCATTTACACCCAAATTTATTTTCAAATGCCGCCCAGCCAACCGTCTGACTATTTTCAAACGTATCTTATTTTTATTGTTGCGCGCGAGAGGAGTAAGAAAAAGACAATACTCATGCGAGCAATTGAAACAAATGGTGTTGTTGGGAAAAGCAGTTATTATACTTTGTATACCTCAGCAGTACACCTCTTGAATGAAGGGGATGTACTGTCTGTTTCAGTAGAAAAGGAACAACTGAATTTTGTAAACCGTGGAAATAGTTTATCGTATTTTGGAGTTTTCAAAATTTAAGACCCAGTTCACACGGGCGATTTTTGCTGCGACTTTTATCGCGCTCGCGCTGTGATTTAAAAACGCGCGTTTGAAAAAAATTTTCTTTTTTCCCTTTCTTACTCTTGGAGTGCCTTTGCCAGATTCTGCGGCCGCCATGTTTGCGCGCGAAATCAGCCTTTGTGTGTTTGGGGGGTCTGCATGACTCGCGTATTTTGGTGCTTTTCCGCATAAGATCGCAACGAAATTTGAGCAAACTCGAAACCACGGCGATTTGCTACGATTTCAAAATAACAAATCGCAGAGAAATCGCCGGCTGTTCACACGCGCGGTTTGAAATTGCAGTACGAGCGAGATAAAAGTCGCAGCTAAAATCGCAATCAAATTGCAGCAAAAATCGCCCGTGTGAACGGGCCTTTAGACCCAGGGATGGCGCCAGAGGTTTGGAAGGAGCCAAATCTCCCTCATCCGGGACCCCCTGTTTGTGAAAAATTGACAATACGTCGGGGAAATTAGTCAAGAAAACTCGTATTTTTAACGTATACAAAATTTAAAATGCAGTCTATATTTTCTAAAATGTAAAATTATTCTAAGTGTTAAAGTAACGTTAAAGTTGCCTTTCCATTTGTTTTAATTGTTAAAAAAACGTCTTAACAAATTTCCCCGATGAATGTAAAATTTCCTATACGAATTGTCAGCCTAAATCAATCTGATGTTTTAATGCAAGGCACCATTTTAGACCTTCAAATTCTGAATTTTTCAGGGGAGCATGTCCCCAGACCCCCGCTAGTTTAGCCCCTTGTTGGGGATTTTCGCCACTGATCTCTAAATAAAGACTGGATCGAGTTTGAAAGATTGTTCAGAAAATGAAGCCGGAAGTCCGCCATTACTAAGGGACAAACTGAGAATCCTTTGAGGTTTTTTGATGCATGGTTTATGTGCTCTTACCATCGACAAAATTAAATAATATTGCTATAAACTATTTCAAATTACTGGGTAAAACGATTCATCGCCTACCTACAGATTTACTGCGACTTTGGTCCCTTAGCAATGGCCGCCGTTGGCTCTAATTATCCAGTGAGAAGCCTGATATGAGACGTCAAATTAGGTTGAAGATTTTATGCATTAATGTTAACAAAGAAACTATATTGGCCAGACACTAAACCTATTTTGCTAGCGTCACAGTTTGATTTGCTTGCAAACTCGGAGTTTCTATGCAGGCATCAGATACAATAGAAAGCTCAATCCAGTCTTTATTTAGAGATCAGTGGATTTTTGCCCAATATGTCGGTGAATTTCTGGCGCCACCCCTGGACTTAGACCTGTTATCTAACGTGTAGTGCTACTTATCCATAGATCTAGATGCGATGGAAATTTCTATCGCCTCTAGATATTTGGAGAAGTAGCACTGTAGTATCGGTGAGCTTTAAAGTGGCTATGAAGCGAAACATTTGGATTTTATATTTTTAAACAAAAATGAATATTGTCATGTAGATAATCATTTTCCAAGAAATGAAAGTGAGTGTGGTACGTACTTTTCGAGATATCGAGGTCCAAAGTTGGCCCTTTGGCATAGGTTAATGTTACAAAATACGAAAGAATCGTCACCAGCCACTATACCTCGACGATTATCTACCAGATTCACTAGTGAATGCTCCAGCTATGCTTAACTGTTGATTAAAAGAAGAAAACTGGCAACGATTTTTTTACTTCATAGATACTTTAAAGTACGTCTCGTTACAATTTCTTGGTAAATGTTGTTTACCGATTTAACTCTTATTAAGTTTTGTTTCTGTTTAATTCTATGGAATACGCATGATAAATTTTATATTAACTTGTTATAAATGTAAAATTATATATACATTTATAAAATAACCGGAAGTAAATGATCGCGAACACGCTCTCTATATAGAGAAACATGGCAACCTCGTACCCAGGCTCTTCTCTCCCAGAAGAGCCTGGGTACGAGGTTGAGAAACATGGATGTGCGGAAATATGAAATTTATTTCGAGTGTTTACCAGGATATCGAATATTTTCCAATAAGTCTTCAAAGTTCCGAAGATTATGGTTTAATAGAGCGGATAAAGAATAACAGATGTTTTTCTACGAAAGCCAACGAGGGACTTCAGAGTTCAAACTTCAGACAATTCATACGCACGGAAAGTATAATGCCATGCTGTAAAGCCAGAAAACCAGCAATTTCAGAATTTGTGAAACCATGTAGAAAGTAATTACTAATCATGTCATCTCTATCCTGTCCCCCGTCTTTGATCAATGCAGGTGTATAAACTGGTGGAACTACGATCAGACTTCAGAGTTCAGACTTTCCGTGCGTATGAATTGTCTGAAGTCTTAACTCTAAACTCTGAATTAAGTCCCTCGTCGGCTTTTCTAGTTTTTCCATGCAGGATACTGAAAACACGCTGGATATTGCAAGACTGGAGAAAAACGTAAAGGCTAGGCGAGTGCTTTTTAGCTTTTCGAAAGCTTTTTAACTTTTCGAGTTTAAAAAATAAAATTTAAATATATTTTCTTAAAACACAACCCTGTATTTGTTTCTAGGGTTATTACTCTATACGAGTCAATGACGTCATCATGCAAGCGGTCTATTGGCATTTTCGTATCATACTAACTCATACCCATACAAAATCAATTCTTTGACGGTATCATAGTGTGAAGATTGATCTACGGACAACTGATCATGAGTATAAATCTCATGAGTTTTCCGAACAAAACACTTTGCAACAGCAAAATCCAATTGAACTCTGAAGAGATATGAATGTGGGGAACACCTGTAGTGACAACATTTTTATATCTAAATTGTCATGGAAATTTCGTTTAGTCTGATGAACTGTGCACCGAAACGTATGTATATAGTTATGTTTAAATAAAGTTATCGTTGAAGATGTTTTGTTTTATAACTTCATGGTAAGCGGGTTCTTGAGATATATAAACTCGTGACTGGTCAGAGCGCTGCACTAGCATCGCAGGGTCGCGCGACCCTGCGATATGCTAGTGCAGTGCTCTGACCACTGAGCTACGGAAGCCGTTGCCGAGAGCCTATAGTCACGAGTTCTGTATATATGGTGGCGGTAATGCCGGGATAAGATTCTGGGTATATTATAGGTAATATTTGGCATTTCACTCGATCAAACTACATGTTGAAAGGATTTATGGTGAAGGCAAATTTCGAGTGTTGGAATACATACATTCTAAGACCAATATATATATATATATATATTTAGTAGCCTTGCTTAAGAGTTTTTGAAATATATATCTGCTTGACAAATATTTAATAAACTTTTTACTGTATATATTGGATTGGCCATTGTGCCATCTTGTGCCCGAACAATGCCCGCCATTATTCTGACACAATAGAGCCATTGTTCGGGCACAAAATGGCACAATGGCCAGTCCAGGGCTTACTACAGACCAAGATGCGAAGCATAAAGATCTGTACGAAAAGACCATGCAACGAAAGGATAACTTTGCCTTAAATACCGATCAAACAAGGTTAATAAATTTCAATCATACATTTTAGGTTAAAGTCTATACAAAGGGAGTGGTCATTATCTACGGGGAGGGGGGTTGGCAAATGGGGAAAAGGGACTCAAAACGTTTCTCCCCCCTCAATGATCAAGGAAATCGTTGGAACCACACACATCTGTTGTATAGCCATCAGCCTCCATTAATAATAATATGAAAGAGAAAGCAATCTTTAAAATGGGAAATATTGATCATCAGATGGAAATATTTACCTGTAATTAATGAGCTCAAAATTGTTGTTAGGCGATAGTTTATCAACTATTGTCTCATGGATGTCTCTGATGGTTAGTCTCGTGTGAGGTGCTCTCAACAAAACCACTCGAAATGGTTCCTGTCCTGGAAAGATCTCCAAGAAATCATCCTGGGCTTGGAAGTGGCTCTTAAAGTGCCACTACGTATTTATAAAGCAGAGCTGCTAAATATTACTTGGTCGAAACCGTTTTGCGATTCGACGATGGCAAGTATTATTTTTATGACTCCGAATCTGGAGTTGTTATGTTCGCCATTAATCGTTCATGTTCTTGACCAGCGTAACGAAGTGACGTCAGATTTTCAACGCGAAGACTCCACGTGGCTAATTCTTCAAGTAAATCAAGGTCGTATTTTCAAATTCTTCGTCTGAAAGGCTGGACATTTAATCTACTTCTCGAAAAAAACAAGAAAACAAATTGCGGGCTCACTTGGAACACGTTTTTAGTAATGGTGGCCTAAATAATAGTGAATTCAGAGCTCAAAATACTTACTTCAAAATACCATTTTTTAGTTTTTTTTACATCGATGATCACTTTCGACCCTGAAATACTATTCTATGCTAAAGAAAATCTAAAAGACGGGGGTGAATTTTCATCGTAGTGGCACTTTAATAACCGTCCGTTGAGCTATGTAGACCGACGTATAGGTTGTTACCTATACTGACCCCTACAATGCTCTGCTGCATCAGCCCAATCTACTTCCAGAGTTGGATGCACATCACTTTCGTTGGATCCACAAGACCTTCGCAAGCGAGCTAGATACCTCAGGCGGTGCAAGGAAGTAGTCTGGCGTAGATGGACGGGGGAGTACCTAAGTGGACTTTGTGAGCGTGCGGCACAATCTCAAACATCCATCGATTAGCTTATCACGGTGTTGTAAGAGCGACCAAACTTCGAGTTGGAGATTCGCATCTCGAAAGGGCTGTACAACACCTGTTTCCACCAGAGTTATCCTGTGACAGACGAGAAGATAATCCTCCTGTCGCTCTAAAAGTGGACGCTCGGGAGTTCGCACCAAAACGGGTCGCTGATAAAGAAGCCTGCAACCGCATCGCAATGATAGCAGAGGAAGCATGTTATAGTGACTAAGGGAACATTTAATCTAGAACTTTATTGATTTGATTCGGCTGCGCAGGCTAAATATATCATGATTCATGAATGCAATGGCCAGTTCTCGATGCATCGATGAAGACATTTGTCATTATAATTAAAGGTCAACTATACCTTTTGAGTTTCTATTTTGTTCCGAAAGAGATATCATCTAACTTTGTAAAAGTGAAGAAAAAAATGAATTTCATGATATAGCGCAGGATTTATTGAGGAATATTTCTTCGGATCTCTTGTTGCACGACCGCGTTTTGAGAAGAATGGCACTATTACCGGTAAGACGTCATAGTGTCATACTGGTAATAGGTTTATTGAACAAAATAATATTCCAGTGCTTGATATTTGGTTTGTCACTTATCACTCATCCAAGAGTAAACAGTATTCCAAACTTCACTAAAATAAAACCAAAATATACAGTATTTTCTCGCCGTATGACATCATTATGACATCACTTACCGGTAGTACCAGGCTTTCTTCCAACGCGGTCGTTGTTCAACTAAGTTTAGCAAAAGGGCTGAAAACTCGATCTTTAACAGATCATAAAAGTAGAACCGAGTAACCAATTTCAATTATTTCTTTAGTTTTGAATTGAACTTTTCGAATTCTAACGAAAAATAGAATAATCTCAAAAGGTATAGTTGACCTTTAAGAGAAATGGGGATTTAAGTTAGTTAGTAGACAAGTAATACGAGCAAGTTAGTTAGATACTAAAGATCTCGGGATAACTAAAGTGTTAAAAACTTCAACGTTTGTATGAGAATGCAAAATTTGTTTCCGACAAAACAATAAAAACAATATCTTTACATTTGTTTCAAAACTAAATGTAAATATCATGAAGCACAGGTTTTCAGTTCATATACTATTATCAAGTGCTATCCTATTGTTATTATTACATTATTATTGGAATTATGTAGATCGGATTACAAATAAGGCAGCAATGAACTAAACAAGTTATAAACGGCTGTATCTTAAATATTGTGCCTAATACCATTTCTGAATCAATTTTGCTCTATTTTAAAAAATACCACATGGGGTATTTTTTGAATACCCCTAGTAAAAAATCACTTCCGGGATGTTTAAAAATGTTTATCCATTCGCTACATTCAGGAACGCGTAAAATTGATTGAAAAAGTATTAAAAGGAAATATTAACACTTGTTCTCGAAGAATCCATGAAAAATCGCACTTGTGTTTGGTGAAATAGTCATACCACCACTCGTCGGAAACTTTCATCTCCCAGCTTGACGTAAGTGCTTCGCACTCATGGTATTATGAATATTTCGCCAAACACGCGTGCGATTTTTCATTAATTCTTCTTGAACCGTGTTATTTTCTATACAAATATAACCATAAAGGAACATGATGTTTTGACTCCGATCTTAAGCCGGTTTTCCAGTAGGCGAATTTGTTCGCAGGAAGCGACTTTTCTAATGATTGATCTATTCAATATTCACAATAGAAATGTTGGTTCGCGCGAACAAATCCGCCTAAAGAAAATAGGGCTTTACAAAAGCACCTCGATAATTGAATGGCCAAGGAAACTCTGTCCTCTTTGGGCCTAGACACACACACACACGGAACGCGAAATGCCGTTCGACTTGATTTTTAGAGAATTAAAAAATGTTAGGGGAGCAGGTAAAATTTCCCCTAAAACAATCATTTTATTCGCCTCACTACAAAGGTACTTTACATAAACTTCTGACTTCAAAACAGCATTCTAATCTTTGCATAACATCCGCCATGGTATAAATTACCTACCACGATATACGTTACCATGAACTGACAGGAACTTTGTATTAGTAGGCTTTCTTAAATTTTTGTAAAATCGGGCGCGCTGCCGTTGTCGGTGTGTGCATATGCGATATTTACAATAATATGCTAAATTATAATGATCATGTGGCTCAGGACAACATATTGTACTTTGCAATATTATAAATTTGTAATGCTGTAAGTGATGCAGCAGCACTGGCGTTTGCATTTTAATTTTTTTTGCTACTGGAAATAGTGAAGGTATTTTTTGTTGTCGAGACTGGAATGGCTCACAAACAACCTAGTGCATAACTGGCAAAAACGCCAATTCTCTGAAAAGCGTTTATATAGAGAACAAAAGGTTTCTAAAGCTATAGAGAACATGTTTCATGAAAAATATATGTTTCAAAGTGAATTATGTTCATTTCTTGAGTGTATTGTCAATTGTGACGTTTCGGGAACTGTTTCAATCTTCAAACTCGGCGGAATAACCCCAAATACTATATTATTGATATGGATTCTACATAAAGTAAATAGTTGAATGATAAAATGTTTTATGATTTGAGCTTTGCGTTGATGTTCTAGAAAGGTTTATTTGTCTGAAATGGTTTTGAGTGTGACGTCAACCCAGTCATCATTTTACAATATTCTGCTACGAGAGAAATTTGACCTAATTCAAACGTCGATGATAACACTATACTTGAGATTTCATCAACGTTTCTCACGGAAAGCAGGAAAGAAAGACAAATTATTGGGTGATGTCACATTAGCATTTTCGTCAAACAAACCGGTTGCAGTATCAACTTACAGCGGTTACAAAACCGAGCTGCCCGTTTAATCATCAGATGTGACTCTTTTAATCATCAGAGACGCTCACAACATTTTAAATTGGTCTGATTTAGAGACAAAGCGTAAGATACATATCTTTATACAACTTAGTTCCTGAATATTTAAGTGATTATTTCATTAGAAACTCTAGTTATCATAGTTATAACACAAGAAGATGATCTGATCTTCACCTAGGAAAGCGTACATTTAGATATTCTGGTTCAGTCTTCCTACAAACGTTAAATCTACTGCGTTACTTTCATCCTTTAAAAGACTTATTAAAGTTTACTTTTAGGTGTTTAAAAATTTTAATGTTCTTATTGTTATTATGTTATCATTTTGAAATGTTATTGTAGTATATCTTAATATCTTAAATTTAGTATAAGTAAGACTGTAAATAGGATTTTCTAAACTTGTAATGTAGATTATATTGAAGCAGGGCCCCTTTGAATACCAGCCATGTGATGAATAGGGGCTACCATGTTGAAATAAAGTATTATCATATCAAACCTTTATATATAGCACATCAACGCAGAAATATCATAAAATATAAATCATAAAATATTTGTTTCAGTAATATCGTATTTGGAGTTATAGGCACTTTAATTCAATAGACCTTAACATTATGACGTATAAATATATTAGTGACAACTAATAATAGCAGAATCCTTTTTGGTATATCTTTTTTGTGTTATTACGTCGAGCAATACACCGAATTCATGACATAAGGATGGCGGCCAAATAATACTATTTTATGTGCAAATAAATTAGCCTTTAGGGCCTCGACTTTGCGTTTATAATTCAAAATAATTTCACACAAGCTAGAGGTTCGAAAGACTAATTTATATTCATATAATAGAATATTAATTGGCCGTCATCTTTATGAAAACTCTGTGTATAGTTTAACGTTTTCCAGATAAATATAATAAACTAAATATGTAAGTATGTAAGTAAATAAATAAATAAGTAAGTAAAATAAATAAATAAGACTAAGAAAATAAGGTTAAACAAACAAACAAACAATTTAAACTGTATAAGAAATGGTTTGGACCAAAGAACATCGTGTTTGTTCTCACAGTCATTCATTCTTATTCTTGTATGTATCTTCCTCCTCAACCTTATCCTCGCCATCATCATTCTCACCTTTTCATCACCCTCGTCTTCATCCTTCTCCTTCTCCTCCTCTTCACTCTTCTTCTCTTCCTCCTCCTCCTCGTCCTCCTCCTCCTCATAATCCAGCTTATCTTCCTTAATAGCATGGTGTGAATGGAGTGTTACCACTTTTACCATCCTATTTTAAACAACAAACAATATTTAGAACCATGCTTGACAAAAGACGTGGAGAAATGAGGAGTGAGAACTACAAGATTGGAGAGTATCGCTCAAATTCCGCCAACGAAATAGCAGGACATTTTACATTTCTTGAAACTAGGTCGGAGAGTCGGTGGGGTGGGATGCTCTTCGGACAATTAAGTCGGGAAGTCGATGGACGGGGGGAGGGTTGGGAAACATTGGTGTTGAGGAGTCATGGGGTGGGATTTTGTTAATGGCACAATTAAGTCGGGGGTCGATGTGGTGGGAGGTTGGTAATGCGAACTATAAGCACCTCCGGCAGCATTACATGCGCTTTTAAATGCAATAGGAAACACAATTAAGCGCCTGAGCCGACTTATACGTTTATCCTAAGACATTAATTTCAGGCGTTTTTTTTATTCGTGTACCTCAGAATAGTTCAATATTTGGTTTGATTTAGAAGAAAGGTTCGTACTTCTTTATTTCAGGGTTAAGACTGTTTTTATTTGGGATATGGTTAGAATTCTTGTTGGTTAAGAGCTTAGGAATCCGGAGAAAATAATCTTGACGTGTCTATGACGTGTGTGGTTCACTTTCATATCAAATGCTAAATTCTCCTTAGAATTCTCTGAACCAATCACATCCCTTCCCAGCCCACGTTCAGAACAACTGCGTTTACATAGCCACCTGTGCCCAATTTCATAATAATTAACAATTAGTCACTGAAGTCGAGGTGACTATCGTCGCGGCGAGGTAAATATAACGATAATTACCGAGACTGAGGTGACTAATTGTTCTAGTATAATTTCAGGCTTGAGCTGAATATTCAATTGAGAAGTTTTAAACAGACAGTTTTCTTCACGCTTGACAGCTTTCAAAAACACACTAACGATCAAAACGGACGTAAAAATACAAATAATTATACGATAAACAACTTCCTTACCCTTAGACTCTGATATATACAATGTCTTTATGCTAAGTTTTTGAGCCTTTTCGACGATTTTTTCGTTATAATAATATAGTCGCCATTTTGAAAAATATCGTCATGTTTTAGAAACCATACATCAAAATGATGATTCCGAGAGGGGACTGGAACGAATAAATATAGTCTAGTTACAAAACAAACACTTTTTCAAGTATGATTTCTAGTAAAGTGATAAAGTGACCCAGATTTACTGGCCAGTCAGCCAATCAGAGCTCGTTTAAGCTCAGAAATTATACTAACAGTTGTTATTCTATCACAAATCCTAAATTTTCATTGGCTATCGCAGGAGTTACTATCCGCTGTTAGTATAAATTGACAAGTTTATATCACAAATCCTCAATTTTCATTGGCTATCACTATCCGCTGATATAAACCTCTGGGGTAAAGTTGCCTGATTTCGAAAGAATATTTCCTTTTTTTCCATGAAAAGTTATTTCTTGGATTAGAAAGTTGTAAATTTATACTAAAACAATTGGACAAATCGTCCTTGTTTTCTATGAGCGATAGTCAAGTGACTATCCGCTCATAGAAAACGCGGGCTCGTTGACTAATTGTTAAGATAGAAGTCGCGTAATTTCGAAGAATATTTATATTTTTTTATGAAAAATGTGAAATAAAATGGGTTAGAATCTTGTAAATTTTATACTAAAACAACTCGCCCTTGTTTTCTATGAGCAGATAGTCAACTCGGTTCCCCCTGATAGAAATTTCGTTGTCTAATTATTAGAAAGAATAAAAAATCGAATTACATCTTTTGAATGAGACAACGCTACAAAGCGTTCCTCGGTATAGACAATGGCAACGAGTCTCCTGCAAATTCAGCAGTTGATACCCTTGAATCAATTGTTGTATCTGTATTCGAAGTCCATTATACCAATAATATTGTACCAATACCAAAAAAATGTGATACAAATGAGGTTATCAACTACAGACCTGTTTCACTACTTTCTTTGGTGTGCTGTATATTTAGTCAGGTTTCTAGCTCTGTAAAGAACTATTTACATGACCTTCAGCACAACTTTCGTCTTAATAGGTCGTGTATCACTCAACTGAAGATCGAGATCTAGTTCAACTTGATCTCGACTCTGTGTGCAACTGGTCGCGGTCTTTTCAACTGAAATTTAATGTTGTTCATAGGATATCTCTTAAACGCAACACTTTAGTTCATTCATGAACCAGTTAAGAATGTAAGAACACATAATGACCTGCATTGGAGTGGTCATCAGCAATGACCTTAAGTGGTCCTCCCATATTTCCGCCAGTTGCACTGCTAAAGCTAACTGCATGCTTGGGTTTCTTCGCAGGAATTGTGCTCAAATGACTGACACTGGCTGTCATAGTTTACTCTATCTTGTATTCGTCGATCTCTCCTATCTTATGGTAGAGAGAGGCTCCTCACGTGATCTCTTGTGCTCCTGGAGGGTGTCCAAAGACGAGCTTCTAAATTTGTTCTTCAAGAATTCAAGACTATGCATCACCTTATCCTTCTTATGAAGATTAATGTTTTTCCAATATCTTACTGACTTGAATTAAAGGACCTCGTCTTCTTTATAAATGTGTACATTGACCGTGATATTTCTTCTTAATGTAGAATCTTCACTTTGTAACGAGGCCAGAAAGACTAATTTGCATGCATATCAAAGAATATTTAGACTGGGCACCATTATGAAAGAGGTCTATAGATTGGGAAAAAGAACAGCACAACACATTTCTGACCAGTGACCTGTATATCTCAGTAGCCGAGTGGTCAGCCATCAGAGCACTGGACGTTAGAGCAAAGACATTTGGTTTAATGCCCTCTTGGGACAGTCAGATAAATTTTCAAAATATTATTCTGAGTAATTTGAAAAGTCAATATTTTTTATTAAAAACCAAAGCCTCGCAGCTCAAACTGGATTATGCTTAGATTTTACAGATATATAAAAATATTTCACAAATGTATATTATATAATATACTAAAAAGGTAAAAGGCAATTGTTATATTTAAATTTGATATACAAAGTTATATAAGTTATTCTATTCTTATACAGCATATTTT